>PVIC010002455.1:0-77307 GCA_004025085.1 Thryonomys swinderianus
GTCCACAGCCCCATGGAGAGCACATCAGTGGTGGTCACACTGGATGGCAGCAGCTGCTGTTTTCAAAATATATAAATTGGTTCTGGTCAGAGGACAGAGGATCAGTGCCAGTCAAGTAAGGAAGCTCTGCCCACCGCCCCAAGGGATTAAGGGTCTGTGGACTAGTGGCCAGGGCTTCCTCAAAAAAGATTAAGTTCTGTGCTGCCCTGACAAGAGTGCCAGCCACAGAACTGCCACATTGGTGTCCCCGCAGTTCCAGCTTCCTGTCCTCCAGATCTCTGCATTGCATCCCTGCATTCCAGTTTCCTGTCTGCCATACTGAAAAAGCACCCACTGGGAGAGTGAAGAAAACCTGTGCACTACAACCATTGGTAAATTTGCAGGCCCAGAGGCACCTAGAGAACCCTGGACTCACTTCAGAGGAAGAGCAGTGGTACTTTCAGCCCTGCTGGAGTTCTTGAGCTGAACTCAGGCTTTGTAGCCAGAAGCCAGACTGATCATCAATGGACTGTGGCTATCTACCTGTGACTAGTTAACTCCAGTCTGCATGTTACTGCCCATATTATCTATGGGAGACAGCAGATCATGCCTTGAAGGGCCTCTGGTATTTTTTAACCCTTTTCTTTTTTATTGCTGTTTTGTGTTTTTTTCCTTTTCTCTTTTTTTGGTCTTTTCCCTCCTTTCATTTTTCTGTCTGTATCTAACCTCTCTTTTATTCATTTCTCTGCTTTCTTGTAGCTGAGTCTGTCCAATTTCAGTTTTTTCTTTTCTCACTGGCACTTATTTTTACAAGAGAGGGAAAGTAGTCTCTTGACTGCCTGTTGCTGCTGCAACTTGCTGAAGATTGTGTGTTTCAGCCCTCCATACTCTCCCTTTCTTCTATACCATTAAAGGACAGTGAGTATAATTTCTAACTGTCCTGCTGCTGTTAGTCTGTTCTGTTTTGAATTAGTTCCTTCTGTCTCTTTTGTCCTCTGCCATCTATAAGTCTCCCAGGGTTTGTGTGATCTTTATAGGCCCTTCAACACTATTTATTTTTTTTATTTTTTTGAGACAGGGTCTTGCTTTGTAGTTCAGGGTGGCCCTGAGCTCACTATGTAGCCCAGGCAAGCCTCGAACTCAGCAATCTTCTTGCCTCTGCCTCCCGAGTGCTGGGATAACAGGTGTGAGCCACATGCCCAGCATTGTGGGGTGTGGTACTGATTGCTGGTGGGAATGAGTCACCACACCAATATCATATCTTGTATGTGGTTACTGGGATCGAACCAGGGACCTTGTGCTTGCTAGGCAGGCAGCAGAAACACTGAGTTAAATCTCCAGCCCTTCAACCCTCTTTCTAATCTCTTCTCCTTCTATTTCTCTACCCCTCTTCTAACTCCCTAGTGACCCTTATTCCCAAACTATGATGCTGCCATATTGAAGGGACTCTATGATGTAAACATACTTGTGGTTAGTTCTATACTTTGGCATAAGGTCACAGATCTAACTCATGAGGTGAAAGGTATCAGAATAGTGATTGCCACAATTTCTCATTTTCTGTGCTGGGTTTAATACTGTTGATGATACTGATTGTATTATTTCAACCAAGGTGAGGTGATTGTTCTGTTTAAGTACCTTTCATGGTGTGCCAGAACTTAGATTGCTTAAGGGCCATTATAGACCCAAGGAGCACAACCCAAGAAGTACCCATCTCCTAAGAGTTCCAAATATTAGGAAGAAAGAAATTTGTAATAAACATTGCCCAGACAGCAGGCCAAGAATTAAACCAAAAACTTTAGCAACAACAAAAAAATAAAAATAAAAAAATTAAAAAATCTGGAAACAGAGATCATTACCTCAGGGGAATCCAGGGAAAAGGGAAATAGAGCAAACTGAAGCTCAATCACCAGGACTCTGAGCTGGTAACAAAAGAGACTCTAGTAAAATGGAAATTGGGAAAAAACTTTTCAGATAAAAAGAGAGATATTGTCCATAGTGAAAGATATGATTAATAACACTAAAGAAGAGATTAAGAATGTGATAGAATCTCAGATTATGAAAGTGATGGAATTTGTTAAATGCTTCAAACAGATTTCCACGAGAAGAAGCGCTCCAATGAACGTTTGTGAGATAGGATGAATGAATGTGAAGACCGAATATCAGACATAGAAGACAGGATTCTAGCCAGTGCACAGGAAAGGAATAATGTATGGAAAATGGTAAGGGACCATGAGAAATCAATTCAGCAGCTCTTAGATGATGCAAAGAAGAATAACATAAGACTGACTGGAGTCAGTGAGGAAACATGAGAAAGTGCAAGATATATATATATATATGTGTATGCATATATATATATATATATATATGAAACTGTTCACAGATATAATGGCAGGAACTCTCACAAGAAAAGGAAAATAATTTGACATACAGGTAAGTGAGACATACAGAACTTCAAATGGCCATGGTCTAAATAAATCTACACCTAGGCATATAATACTCAAGATTCCAGAAATCCAATAGAAGAAGGAAATACTAAAAGTAGTTATAGAAAAGAAACAAATCACATACAAAGGTAAAATCATTAGAATCACAGCAGACTTTTCAAAATAAACACTTAAATCAGGGAAAGCATGAAGTATTCCAAGCCCTCAAAGAAAACAACCTCCAACCTACATTGATATATCCTGCAAAAGTACCTTTCAAAATTGACAGAGAAATAAGATACAAAAAACACCAAAGAAGCTTCACAAATATAAAACCTGCACTCAAAAAAAAAATTCTAAGTAATATCCTAGAAAAAGAAACAAGTGTCACAATCCCATGAGACCCACCAGAGTAAATTCACCAGGCACAGCAAGAAACTGAATGGGAAAGGAAAAAAATAAAAGAGCCAAGAACAGGAAAATGCTATGACAAGGTTAAGTCAGTACATATCAATAATAACCATTAATGTCAGTGGCTTCAATGTACCAATTAAAAGATATGGACTGTCAGAAAGGATTAAGAAGAAAGATCTTACAATATACTATATATAAGAAACACACCTAATTAAGAAAGAAAGCCATAGACTGAAAGTAAAAGGATGGAAAACAATTTTCCATGCAACAGGAAACTACAAAAAAAGCAAAGGTGGCTATCTTATTTGCAGACAAAATAGATTTCAAACTAAAATTGATTAAGAGAGACAAAGAAGGATACTACACCCTTGTACAGGGAACAATCCAAGAGGAAGAGATGATATTCATAAATAGTTGTGCACCAAATTCTAGTGCACCCAACTACATAAAACAAATATTAATGGACATGAAAAGCCAGATAAGCACTAATACAATAGTAGTAAGGGACATCAATACTTTACTGTCACAAATAGACAGATCAGCCAGACAAAAAGTCAATAATGAAATATTTGAACTGAACTAAACTTTTGAATAAATGAACTTAATGGATATC
This sequence comes from Thryonomys swinderianus, assembly GCA_004025085.1. NCBI lineage: Eukaryota > Metazoa > Chordata > Mammalia > Rodentia > Thryonomyidae > Thryonomys > Thryonomys swinderianus. The sequence continues at coordinate 3,430 of PVIC010002455.1, forward strand.
CACAATGTATTTCACCCCACAAAGTCAGAATATACATTGTTCTCAGCTGCTCATGGGGCATTCTCCAAAAGAGACCACATACCAGTTCATAGAGCATGTTTAAGTAAATGCAGAGGAATTGAAGTTATTGCGTGTGTACTGTCAGACCATATTGCCTTGAAATTGGAGATCAACAACAAAAGAAATCCCAAGATCCTCACAAACATGTGGAAATTGAACAACACTTTCCTGAGCAACCAATGAGTCACAGAAGAAATTGGGCCGGGATTTAGTTGAGTGTTCTGGTGTTGACCTGACAAGCACAAGGTCCTGAGCTTGATCTCTGGACCACAGAAGAAATTAAACAGTTTTTACAATTAAATGATAATGACAATACAATACACAGGAATTTATGGGACACAATGAAAGCAGTTCTACAAGGGAAATTATAGTAGTGAACACCCATACTAGGAAAACAGAGTGACCTCAAATAAACAATCTAATGCAGAACCTCAAGCTACTAGAAAAAGAGCAAGAAAAACCTAAAGCTGGTCAAGAGAGGAAATTATAGGGATTAAAATGAAATTAATGCAATGGAGACTAAAGGAACAATACAAAGAATCAACAAATTGAAGAGTTTGTTCTTTGAAAGGATATACAAAATTGACAAACCCTTAGCCAATCTTATCAAACAAAGGAAGGAAAGGCTCAAATCCATGCAAATTAAAATGAAAAGCAGGAAATCACCATAGATCCAGAAGAAGTGCAGAGGATAATAAACACCTACTTTGAGAATCTGTACTCCAAAGAAGGAAAACACAAAAGAAATGGATAGATTCCTAGACAGATATGAACTTGCAAAGTTGAGTGAAGAAGATATAGAAATGCTAAACACCCAATATCAATCATGAAAATAAAAATGCCATTAAAAACCTACTGATAAAGAAAAGTCTGGGTCCTGACGGTTTTACTTGTGAATTCTGTAAAACTTTTAGAGAAGGGCTAATGCCACTACTTTTCAGACTCTTTAATGAAGTCAAAAGGGAAGCAATGCTCCCAAATTCATTCCTGGAAGCAACTGTTATCTTGATTCCACAAGCAGAGAAAGACCCAACTAAAAACAGAACTATAGGCCCATCTCCCTAATGAATATAGATGCAAAATCCTCAATAAGATACTGGCAAACAGAAAATAAAAGAACATCAAGAAGATCATACATCCTGACCAATTTGGATTCATCCAGGGATGCAAAGATGGTTCAACATACATAAATCAATAAATGTAATATACTATATTAAGAGACTCAAGGACAAAAAGCATATAGTCATTTCAATAGATGCAGAAAAGGATTTGAGAAAATCCAACACAATTCATGATCAAAATCCTATAGAAAACTGGAATAGATTGACTTTATTTCAACCCGATAAAAACTTTTCATGCAAAACCAACAGTCAGCATCATCCTAAATGGTCAAAAACTGAAACCTTTTAGGCTAAAATCAGGAACAAGACAAGGATGTCCACTATCACCACTCCTATTCAATATAGTGCTGGAAACATTATCCATAGCAATCAGACAAGAGAAAGAAATAAAAGAAATAAAGATAGGAAAGCAAGAGGTTAAGCTGTGATTTTTTGCTGATGATATGATACTCTATATAGAGGATCCTAAAAACCCAATCAAAAGACTGCTAGATTTAATTACCATATTTTGTAGTGTAGCTGGATAAAGGTCAATACTCAAAAATCAATAGCCTTTGTGTAAATGAATAACAGACTCATTCAATTACTTTACAATAGCATCCAAACAAATGAAATACCTAGGAATCAGTTTAACAAAGGAAATGAAAGACCTCTACTCTAAAAACTACAGCACTCTGAAAAGGGAGATTGAAGAGGATACTAGAAAATGGAAAGACATCCCTTCTTCCTGGGTAGAAAGAACCAATATTGTCAAAATGGTTATATTCCCACTACTACTATGTAGATTCAATGCAATCCCAATTGAAATTCCAATAGCATATTTCACAGAGTTTGGAAAAATAATCCAAAAATTCATCTGGAACCAGGAGAGACCTAGAATAGTAAAAGCTATTCTAGGCAACAAGGACATTGCAGGGGGTATCACAATCCTCAACCTGAAACTATACTACAAAGCTACTGTGATAAAAACAGCATAGTACTGGCAAAGAACCAGTCCCAAGGATTAATGGAATAGACTGGAAGATACAGAAACAACTGCAAAGCTACTAAGCCATCGCATCTTTGACAAAGGAGCTAAACACCCTTAATGGAGGAAAGATACCCTCTTTAACAAATGAGTTTCAATCTTCCAAAGACAAAAGCTGGATCCATGTCTTTAACTGTGCACTAAACTAAAATCAATGTGGATTAGAGACCTAAATACTAAAACAGAAGCACTAAATGTGCTGGAAAATATGTTGGGTAGAACTCTTGAAGGCATTGGCATAGGGAAGGACTTCATGAACAAAACCTTAGCAGCATGGGTACTAGCAGAAGGAATCAACCATTGGGATCTCGTCTTATTAAAAAGCTTCTGCACAGCAAAAGAAACCACCAGCAGGGCTGGAGGGTTAGCTCAGTGGTTCCAGCGCCTGCCTCGCAAGCGCAAGGTCCTGAGTTCAATCCCCGCTAACCGCATACAATGCTGGGCGTGGAGATTCACACTCACCAGCAATCAATACCACATACCACAGTGCCAGACGTGGTGGCTCACGCCTGTAATGCCAGCACTCGGGAGCCAGAGACAGGAGGATTGCTGAGTTCGAGGCTTGCCTGGGCTCCATAGTGAGCTCAGAGCCAGCCTGAACTACAAAGCGAGACCCTGTCTCAAAAAGAAAAAAAATAAATAAATAAATAAAATGAAATATTACAGAACATCTGGTTTTTAATAGAATGAGGTATTACTCAGCCATCAAAAATGATAAATTTGAGTCATTTGTACTCAAATGGATGTACCTTGAGGACATACTCATAAGGGAAACAAATAGCACAAAGATGTGTAAATACTGTATCATTTATCTGGTATGAGAAATCAAAGGTGTAAATGAGTTTCAAAATGTATGATATTATGAAATAGGAAGAAAATGTTCAAAAGGAAAAGAGAAAAGTGGGGAGAGTATGGGAAAGTAAAAATTTGACAGTTAAAAAAAGGAAACAAAGCTTACATATATAGGGGTTGGGGGTTGTAGGGAGGTCAGGGAAATGGGAACAATGAGAATCTAGACGTGTCAGGTACTGGTACAAACTTTCAATGTTAAATGTGATCATAATGTATATGTATAAAATGAACCTATAAAACAAATTTTAAAAATAAATGTTAGCTTTCACTATTAGCCTTCAAAACCCAATCAAATATCACCAACCTTTCAAAGTTTTAGCCAACCTCTTCCACATTTCCCTCTCCCTCAGAATCCTCTATCATTTATGTTCTCAAAGTACTTCATATAATGCTCCGGCGTAATTGTAGTGCAATAAATTGTATTTCTCTATGGCTGGTCTCCCATAAGAGATCGGGAACCTCTTTAAGGGAAAGGGTGACATCACTTACTTCTACTCTCTAACCATCATGAAATACAGTATTACACATCACACACCAACACAGGAGTAATGGGAATGTCAGGGTCCACAAAATGTTATCCTTGCCATTGCCTCACACTTACACAGGAAAAGTAGACACCAAAATCATAGCTCACACATCACCAGGAGAAAGAGAAAAATCCAGGTACTGAAGAGATTAACACGTATCAAGTGCCTAGAATGTGCCACACAGCCAAATGTGTTCTCCAGATTTAGGACAGTCAAGACATGAGAAGGAAAAACGACACAGAAGTATATTTTAGCAGTCCTCTACAGTATCTGAAACTGCTCTTTTTTCTCAGATTATATGAACAAAAACTTGGCATTATTTTATAAAATTAGTCTTTTTTTCAACTATTCCTTCTTAGTCACATAACATAGGATGCCAGACATAGGGACCAACAGCTTCTTTTACATCTTCCAAAGAATCAACTATGCACTGAATACTGAGTCCTAAAAAAAAAAAAAAAATCAGGATTTTAAAAATAAATGTTAAAGATTATTTTTAGAGGGACTAGTTAGGAGCTACGAACCTAAAGATGTAATAAAAATTATATATACCTTAGAGAATAAAATTTAAAAGACAAATTTTCCATAATTATTCACGTTCCTAATAACTTTACAATATGCTGAATTCAGAAAAATTTTTTTGCTGAATACATATCAGATATATATTAGGTCTCAGAAATTGGGAAGATTTTATTCTGTGGCTAAGTGGGGTGATTACAAGTCTTAAAAAGATTATCATAAAATAAATACAAAGTCATCAGAAGCTTACATCCTAGTCCAAGTTTCAAATTAAGCTCTTACCATTTAAACCAGTTAATTGAAAACTGAAACCAGATTAAGGCCTTGAACTTTCCAGTAATAGCCTATTGTTTTATGCTCTCAGAAAATCTTCTCAAATTAAATGTGGCTTGTGCTCTGGCACAGAACTCAGTCTTTAGGTAACATGTTCTGCACTCCTCTGACAAACCAAGGAAAAAAAACCAAAAGAACATAGAGTTTGTAAAGAGAAAAACATGACTGCTTCATACATCTGCCCCTGGAAACTTATTCTATATTTTCAGAGGAATGTAGTAGAAGCCTATTAAACACATAGGGTCTGGGAAAATTAAAGCCTGGCCATATACCAATAGCACAGAAGAATTTTCACTTCGAATTCTCAAGCCATTTGACAACGTGAACACAACCTTTTGCACGAGCAACATATTCCATTTTAGGACTGCGCAGAGAGTTTCTCAGTCTGGCTCTTCCTGGGCTACTCCAGGTTAAAATTCAGCAAGCAGCTTGAAAATCATGTAATGAGAACCAATCCTGAATAAGAGATGATCCAGTAAGAAGAATGTTCACTATTTATTTAATGAAATGAAACCTGTTTAATAAAACCTGCACTACAATGGAGATTATAAGCTCCATGAAACTTGGAAACACAGAGAATGCACTTTCTAGATTTTGCCTAGCAGTTGAAAATACGTGACTTAATAGTGCATGCAAACAAGCTATGGGAATATCTTTTTGTTTTTGTTTTTTGAGACAGGGTCTCACTTTGTAGTTCAGGCTGTCTCTGAGCTCACTATGTAGCCCAGGCAAGTGTCAAACTCAGCAATCCTCCTGTCTCTGCCTCCCAAGTGCTGGGATTACAGGCATGAGCCACCATGCCTGGCACTGTGGTATGTGATACTGATGGCTGGTAGGCATGGGTCTCCATGCCCAGCACTGTATGTGGTTACCGGGTATTGATCTCAGGACCTTGCACTTGCGAGGCAGGCGCCGGAACCACTGAGCTAACCCTCTGGCCCACTATGGGAATATCTTAATTTCAGCCCCAGGTATATGTGAGATTTGGCTAAAGCAGAAGAGTGTCACTCTTACAATGTTAAGGTTTAGCTTTCTCAAAGATGTCATGGGCCCCAAATAAGTGGTAGGTGATGACAGTTATAAATATAACTATAATCTCCATAAAGGTTACTTAAACTCAGACAGTTACATCTTCTTCAGTTTGGAGTCATCTCCTTTTGCCCTTCCTTCTGTTGCCTTAAAGAGTCAGGGTTATTTTAACTTGCATCTTTCGAATGACCAGTGATGCTTAATATTTTTTCATGTATTTATTTTTTCATATATATTGTACTTTTTCATCTGAGAGTGTATATTCATCTCAGACACTCTTGTGGATTGGGTCTTTAAATTTGGGAGCCTGATTTTTTGAGTTCTTCATGCATTGTGGACACCAATCTTTAGTCTGAGAAACAGCTGGCAAAAATGTTTTCCAGTCTGTTGGCTGTCTCTTTACTGGTAATTTTTTTTTTGCTATGCAAAATAAAATTAGAAGTTTTTTTTAGTAAGATAAGAGCCCAGTTATTGATTCTTTGCAAAATTTCCTGTGATATCTGGGTTTTCTTCACAAAATCTTTAACTACACCAGTGTCTTCTAGTGTTTACACCTATGTCTTCAGATTTAATATTTGTTTTTACATATTTAGATCTTTGATGCATTATGATTTCAGTTTAGGGTATGCGTCTAGTTTTAGTTCTCGACATGTGGAAAGCCAGTTCTCACTTCAAAAAGAATGGCTATTATCAACCAGTAACAAATGTTGTTGAGCTATGGGGAAAAAAGAGACCTCCACTGTTGGTGGAAGTATAGACTGATGGAAATCAGTGTGGAGAATCCTCAAAAATCTAAAACTAGAGTATCCATTTGACCCAGCTTGCAAACTTTCTCATACCACACTAGTATATGCACACCCATGTACATAGCAGCACAATATATAATAGCCCAATATTGGAAACAGCCCAAAGCACATCAACTAATGAATGGATAAAGAAGATGTGAATTTTTTATACAATGGAGTACTACTCAGCTATAAAGAAGAATAAACTTGAGACATTTATAGCTAAATGGATGCACCTGGAGACCATACTCTTAAGTGAAATAAATCAAACACACAGGTGTAAATATCACATTGCTTCTTTAGTGTGAGAAGTGGAAAGTGTAAATATGGATCAAAATGTATAACAGATATTGTGAAATGGTAAGTAAATGTTCAAATGAGTAAAGGCACAAGGGAGAAGGGACAGAGAAAGGAAAAAAGGGAAAAGAAAAAGATAAAAGAAAGAAAATGGACACAAAGTTCTTATAAATAAGGGGAAGACAGGTAGAAGGAAATAGGAGCAAATATCAATCAAAATATATCAGGTAAAAATTCCACACGATGAATGTGATCATTCTGCATATCTAAACTGTAGCAATAATGTTAATTCATGATAAAAGTAAAAAAGAATACAAACAAGAGAGTCAGGGATGAAAGATTCTGTCTGAGCTCCTAAACTTCGAAATGATCCAGGCTCTTGAACCCTGTCATTAAGGAACACTGATGAATGTTCACAAGTTAGCAGCTTCTAAATTGTTTTGCAGTTTGCCTTCTTAATCACTACGTGTTTGCATCTAACTCATTTCTTCAATAGAATGTTAAGAAGTGAACTCCACAACTGCACCATGTTCACGATCAGTAGGAATTCTTATCACTTTAAAATTTGGCCTGACCTAATTGTAATAAACACTGGTTACACAAAAATGCCATCCACTTGGAACAGATGCTAAATGCACTAGTAAGTACTAATTAAATATTCCTACAAACTAAATGTTAAGAAAGCCAAAGGCATAAGACACTGTGCAACGAATTTGTAGCACTGACAACCCTTAATGTCAGACTTTGGGAACAAAAACACAGACCTGCAGTATGACATTCTCATAAGCACAGCAGGGGCCTATTCTTGGGTAACCCCTACATGTGTCACTTGATAGCTAAATGAATTTTCTACACCATTGATTTTAGAGATTTAAGAGAAAAAGGACTCTAGGGTTCTACTAAGTATTTTCTTTCCAGTTTTGTTTCAGATTTACCAAGTATACTTTAAGCACATAAAATACTGGCAGGAATGATTTGCTTGGCAAGAAAAATCAAGCCAACTGTTCTTTCAGCACTCACGTGCAAGAGCTACAACACTGTTCTCTAATTTCACTAGGTCATACCAAGCAACTCGTACCCCAACATTGCTTTGCAACTAACAATTCAGGCACACATTAAGAGATGAACTAAGTTTAAATCTAGACTCCCTGATCCTCTTCACTGCCTTTTTGTAGTCTACTGTACCCAAATAGTTAAGACACTAAACCAGTATAACTGGGAAACTGACCAGGAGTTATTCTGGCAAAATTGAAACTCTACTGTTCAGATTCAAAGACGTACAATTTGGTTAGATCAACCAAAGTTATTTTCCCAATTCTGAGTTTGAAAGATCTAGCCACTGTCACAATGAGGCTAGCATGGATCACCTACATGTATGCAACTCAAAAAGTTACAAATGGTACGTAAATTACATAATCCATAAATATTGCTTACAGTCTTTAGAGGTAGCCCAGATTTCTGCCTCAGTCATTTTTATATGTATATCATAATTTTGCTCTGGCTTTGGATCAACAATGTATCTAATATGTTTGCCTTTATAATCTAAATAGAACTTATTTGTTTAATATTGGCATTCTGGCTCAGCCATTCAATTACTTTTCTTTCGGTTTAAACTATCTGCCTCATAAAACTGCTTTAAAGACTAGATAAGATCACACATGTACAGCTAATGGCATGGCACCTGGAACACAACAGTCGTCATTTGTGTATGACTTGCCAGCTCTCTAAAGTATGAGAATTTCTTCTAATTTCAAAAAGTAAATCTATTTGGAGCAGCCTAGACATCTGAAAAAAAAAACAAGCATGACTTCCTAGCATAAGAATTAAGTTGGGCTTCCAGGTGTTGCAGGTAACTGCACTGCACACTGGCATATTCCTGCTACAGCTATGACCATCTGGCTTACTCCTCTTTTCACATCTAAAACCTAGGGGGCTGAGAGCATAATAGACATGCTTAGTGCCCTGAACCAACCATGATCAGGATCTCAGGCTAAACCAAGAATTTTAAGACTTTCTCAGGGCCAACAGCTTCTGATGGCGGAGAAGCAGATGGAAGGAGACAGCACATCCTTTAGCTCATGGGGAGACAAAGTGCATGCTAAGATTGGCCAGCCTCTTCAAGAGAAGTTGTCAAAGACTTATGCAGAAGAGTGTAAGGCCTCCTTTCAGTAGCAGAAGGAGCTCTGCTGTACCAGCTCTGGGAATTGACTGGATTTTTAAAGGAGTGTGTACCCCAGACTGTCCTTCTAACGATCAGGCCATTTCACAGTGCTATTGGGACAAACATCAAGGTACACAAAATCTGACAGCGATACAACTATGTACATCTTAGTCACAGCAATACTTGTATTATTTGATAGATACAACTGATTTCTATCTCCTAGAAAATAAGACTCTTACATTTATGTTTACAAAACTGCCATAGATCATAGTAGCCAGTTTTTAATCTATTAGCAAATTAGTTTTGGTTTTCCTGATTCTGTGTGTGTCTGTAACTGCTTGTCAGACAGTTTTTGTTTCTTCTTGTTTTACCTATTAAGTAATGAACTAATTAAGTATTTGCCATGTAGAGAGTTATTTTTAGGCTTTTGAAAATTATAGTTTGCAAAGTTACAATGTAGCACTTCCTGTGAAGGATATACTTTCCCAGGAAGGGAAACTAAAAAAAGAGACAACCAGGCTTTTAGTTTTGTCTAACACAATTTATTTTCCTAAAAGAGAAAAAAAGAAGTGAAATAAATGTCAAAGTGTTTAGTAGCTATTATCTTTAGGTAGTGCATGAATGAATGTCTGTTATACTATTTTACAAACTTTTTACAACTGAAACACTGCACAACTTGATTTTTTTTTTTTTGAGACAGGGTCTCACTTTGTAGTTCAGGCTGGCCCTGAGCTCACTGCATAGCCCAAGGCAAGCCTTGAACTCAGCAATCCTCCTGCCTCTGCCTCCCTAGTGCTGGGATTACAGACATGAGCCACTATGCCCAGCACTGTGGTATGTGGTACTGATTGCTGGTGGACATGAGTCATCACGCCTGGTATTGTTGTATGTGGTTACTGGAGATCAAACCAGGGACCTTGCGCTTGCTAAACAGGCACTGGAATCACCAAGCTAAATCTCTGGCCTTTTAAAAGAATTTTTTACAAATTAGTAGGGTGGGGAGGAATGGAGACCATAGGCAATTTCTCCCGACTTCTTCCTTAGTATTAGTTGTTCCCATGGTAACATCTGACTTTAAAAACTACAGTGTGATTGAATTTTAAAAATTTATTACTGTAAAAGACACACTGTCATTAATATCCCTCAAAAGACACAGTTCAAACACACTTATTCCATTATTCTTTTCAATTCCTGAAGCAGTCCTAGAAGTCTTCTTTTCTCAGAATGTCTTTTCAAGGTGCTATGAAAAAATATAGTGAATGGAACAATGTGAGGAAAAGGAGGAGGAAAGTGGATCCCCGGAATCCAGCAAGGATCTGAGGCAAGAATTAGAGCCCATGGGAAAGGTGAAGGGAGGGACCACAAAGCAGAAAACAAAGAGAAAAGCAATGCCTTCTCCTTGGGCCCCAAATCATGGCCCTCGTAAGAGTGGCTTGAGCTTTCACAGGCATGGGGACTACTGGTGACCTCAGAGGCCTCCATGGAGAGACACACCAGGCTTGCAGACCAGTAGATGCTTCAGACTTCAGTGGTTTGTGAATTATTCTGAGTTACGCTCAGAACTCAAGAGCAACTGCAGGTTGGCTCCGTCTATGGACTCCCAGTGTCAGGGTGGGGCATACACAGATTCAAGCCCCAGGCAGACAGGGAACTGAGTTCAAGCTGGCAGGAAACACTTGGAGTGCTGTGGGTTAAAAAGCTCAGTTCCAAGCTGCACAGCCTGAAACCAGAAGCAGCTTGAACTTCAGTGGAACTAAAGGTGTGTTTCCTAGAACGCTCTGCTTCCATAATCCTTCTACTACTGGTTTGCTGGAATCAATACACATGGAACTGGACTCAATTTGCAATCTATGTCCAGCAACAGAAGAGACACACCCTGAAGTGGACATTTTTAAACTATTTTTCTTTGTCTTTTAATTTTTTTTTTTTTGAGACAGGGTCTTGCTTTGTAGTTCAGGCTGGCCCTGAGCTCACTATGTAGCCTAGGCAAGCCTCGAACTCAGCAATCCTCCTGTCTCTGCCTCCCGAGTGCTGGGATTACAGGCGTGAGCCACCATGCCCAGTACTGTGGTATATGGTGCTGATTGCTGGTTGATTGCTGGTGGGGGTGAGTCACCACACCCAGCATTGTTATATGTGGTCACCGGGGATCGAACTCTGCAAGGTAGGCACCGGAACCACTGAGCTAAATCTCCGGCCCCTAATTTTTAAATTTTATAATTTAAATTTTTTTTCCTTCATCGTCCTTGTTTTACGAGTGAGAACATTGCAACTTTTTCAGTTTTTTGTTGTTGTCTTTTTCTTTCTTTCTCTCCTGTTTTCTTCACTACTTCCCAAAGTTTGCATCATCTTCCTTTGTCCTCCAGCCTTTCTCTTCTTCCATTTTTATATTTTTCCCCTAATTCCTTTTAAATTTTCTCCCTGAAGATAAAATCACCATATTGAGGGGATATTTACTATACACAATTTTCTGATTTATATTAGATTAGGATCAGTAACTATAAATCCTGTTCATATCGTGAAAGATGACAAATAGCTATCACTGTTTAGCATTTTCTAGGGTATATCTGATGCTACTTTATTACTGACTGTACTGCTTTAGCCAAGGTAACATAATTGTTCCAGTCAGTTATGTTTTTTTATGCCAAGACTAAGGCTGTCCGAAGTTTATACTACACTTGATCTTAGCCAAAAGGCCAAGAAGCGATGTCCGAAGTTTATAAAAAAAAAAATACTGTAGCTGAGTACCACGTAACCAGGGGATAAGCAAAATAGGCAGCACTTCTCATGCCCAATAAATGTAAGAGGTAGGATCTTGCAACAGATTGAAAACCCAAAAGCCAGCTACACTTGAAAGACATCTCTGGGAAGTAGTCATTTCCTAATGGTTCTCTATACTAGCAATAATGATACCAACTATAAACAATCCACAAGCATCAACACAGGAATTGAACTAAAAAAAAAAAATAGAAAATTAGAAGAAACTGAAGCAAGATCCAACTACAGACTTCCAGCTCACCAAAGGCAAACCCAGCAGGAAATGAGGTAGAACAATTTGAAAGCCACCCATCTGGATTCTCTGAGGTGGTAACAGTAGAGGTAGCAAAGTAAATGAAATAGGTTCTAGAAAAAAATCAAATTGGAAATAATTTCTCAGATAACTTCAGAGATGATGATCATAAAGAAGAGCATGACTAGTGAATTAAGAGAAAATACAAATTTAAAAAATAGAGGAGCTTAGGAAAATAATGAAACCATAGATGTCTAATATAGGAAAGAAATGGAATCCATGAAAAAGATTCAAACAGATATGCAAGAAATTTAAAATTCCATTAAAAATATATGCAGAAGAGCTGGGTGTGGTGGCTCACGCCTGTAATCCCAACACTCGGGAGGCAGAGGCAGGAGGATTGCTGAGTTCAAGGCTTGCCTGGGCTACATAGTGAGCTCAGGGCCAGCCTGAACTACAAAGCGAGACCCTGACTCAAAAAAAAAATATATATATATATGCAGAAGAATGTACCAATGTGAAGACAGAACATCAGACATAGAAGATAGAATTAAATGATAATGCCAATATAACATTAAAACTTTGGTTTGCAATAAAGTTCTACAATGTAAATTTATAGTGATAAATTTCCACATCAGAAAAATAGAACAAGCTTAAATAAATAACAGTGTTGAAGCTCAGGCTTCCAGAAAAAGAGCAAGTCAAGCCCAAAGCTCATACAAAGGAGAAAATTATAAAGATCATTAATTTTAACTTAATGCAATGGAGACTAAGAACACAATATAATGAACCAATGACCTGAAGTGTTGGAGATTTAGCTCTGGTTCCAGCACCTGTTCAGCAAGCACAAGGTCCCTGATTTGATCCCTAGTCACCATATACAACAATACTGGGCATGGTGGCTCACGCCCACCAGCAATCAGTACCACATACCACAATGACAGGTACAGTGGCTCATGCCTATAATCCCAGCACTTGGGAGGCAGAGGCAGGAGGATTGCTGAGTTCAAGGCTTGCCCGGGCCACACAGTGAGCGCAGGGCCAGCCTGAACTACAAAACAAGACCCTGTCTCAAAACAAACAAACAAACCAAAAAACCCTGACAGACTGTTAACCAACCTTACAAAAAAAAGAAACAAAGGACTCAAATCTAAGTAATTAGGAATGAAAAGGGTGAAATCACAACAGATCCTATGGAAATCGAGAAGATCAGTAATATCTACTTTGATAATCTATACTCAAATAAGATGGAAAACACAGAAGAATTGGACAGATCCCCAGATATATATTAATTACCAAAGCTAAATCAAGAATACATAAAAATTCTAAACATTTTGAATTGAATCAGTACATCAAGGCATCCAACAATAGCCCAAGTAAAGACAGCTATGAAAGAATAGTTCCAGAACTGCTTCAGAAAGTGGCAAGAATGATGGGATAAATGTGTTGGAACCAAGGAGGACTGCTTTGAGGATTAATGGCAATATGTCTTTTCATGTAATAAAAGTTTCCTTTATTTCAGCATTCACCATATTTTTCAATCACATCTTGCTTTTTTAAAATTATTTTAGTTCATTAGTACATGTGTAGAGTACATAATATTTACATTCTTTGTGGAAGCCTGGTACATGCACTAACACACCTTAATTCCTTTCTTCATTCCGTTTCCTTTCCCTTCCTGCCCCTCCATGCATCTCTTGTTCCCCTTGCATGAATGTCTGTTGTACATCATATTTACAATCCTTGTGTGGAATTGATACATGTACATAACACATTTCATTTCTTTATTCTCTCATCACTTATCCCTCTCATCTCTCCTCTCTCCTTCCATGTCTTCATCCCCTTCCCCCTTGGAATGATCTATCCCTCGACTTCATGTATCTTTTATTTATACTATCATGATAGTACATGATAGTGTCATGTATATACCATATATACATGCATATCATGTAACTTTTATTTTTCTCTTTATTTTTACCTGGGTTTCTCATGTAAGAGAAACAATGTGATTTTTAAGTTTGTATCTTATTTATTTCATTTAATATGGTCTCAAGTGATAAATGATGTCCTTCATATAAACCTTTACTCTCCTAAAGAGTTATGCCTTCTTCACTTTTGAAGTTCTTCAGTGCATCTGCTGCAATTAGTAAACACTTACATGGCTGAATATAAACGAGCAATTAGTAAACGCTTACATGGCTGAATTACTGAGAAACGGGAGAGCGAATCAGACTCAGGAGCCCAAACTCCTCAGGGAATCCAGGAGTGTTCGTGTTGAAGCCCAGCTCTCTGCACCACTCTAGACAAAGGTTTCTTTTGGCAGCTCATCTTATCCTCAAGCCCAGAAAACAGCCCGGGACTTTTCTGGAAAAGGAACACTTGATAGCGTAAAGCCAAGCAACTAAAGCCAGGATTAGTCTAGGCTCCGCACTTTTCTGTAAGTACTGATAGTAAAAATCTCAAAGGCAGCTGCTAAGAAGTCATTGAAATGTGTCAGTGATAAGGGACCAAGAGCAAAGCAACCCTAGTAATGCTGCCATCACGGATCAACACATTATCCTCAGTCTCTTAAAAAGGACATGTGCTTTGAATACCTTTAATTTCAGGGCAAAACTTGGTACTGGGGAAAAATCATTTGGGTTATTTGGTAGATGAGAAAGTTATTTTGACACCAACACCTATTGAACCACTTGATTTATTAAAGTCAAGTCATATACCATTTCCAACTATAAAATATAAATAAATATACTGCCATAGCTAGTTCTTTTACAGAGATAGTTAACTTTTGGTAAGAATATCAAAACAGGAGGGCAGCATAGCACTGAATGAGAGATACTTACCCAATCATTCTGACATAGCCACATGCGATCACCTGATGATCACTGTGACCAAGTTATAAATGGGAAATGTCCAGCTGGAGGTAAAAGCTGTGGCCACAAATCACACTCTGGTTCTGGCTGTCCCTGCTGTAATCTACTATGGCCACAAAAACACATTAGAAAGCTTGAATGTGATATCAGGAGGCATTTGAGAAATGAATTGCCTTGGATGGCTTTTTAAATAAGAAGTCATCAAGACTTACAAAGGAGGAAGGATTCTCTAGCTTAGGCAAATACTAGGCTTTACATGATGTGAGTGAGTGGACAGAAAGCCTGCCATCCGCTGACAGTCACTAGGGCATCTCTCCTTTATGGTTCTGTTCAGGAGGAACCCAGAGGCACAGAAGAAGCTAAAAGTGTTGGTAAACACTAGGGCTATTGATCACAACTATACCCAAATACTCCTTGTACAAAGGGATATAACTTCCTTCCTGTATGAATCATGCACCAAAGGCATCTATTTTTCTCATTGTTGATTAACCATTGTAAAAGAAAAATTTTTTTTCAAATGGAATGTTTATTGCTACCCTGTATAGCTTCAATGCTACTTAAGTTACACAATTCTGCTCTCCAATGGTTGCACCAGCAGGAGATGTGTTTAACATTTAAATTCTCCCTTCTTCTTCCTGTCTCCCTCAAGAAAATTATCACAAAGTAGCTTGAGTTTTTAATTCTTTCTTTTGAAAAAAAGAACTAGAAAAACATAATTAAAGCACAAAAATGTAAGTTTTCACATTTTAAAATTTTTGGAGCAGGGCCGGAGGGTTAGCTCAGTGGTTCCGGCGCCTGCCTCACAAGCGCAAGGTCCTGCCTGAGTTCAATCCCCGGTAACCACATATAATGCTGGGCGTGGAGACTCACACCCACCAACAATCAACACCGCATACCGCAATGCCAGGCGTGGTGGCTCAGGCCTGTAATCCCAGCACTCGGGAGGCAGAGGCAGGAGGATTGCTGAGTTCGCGGCGGCTTGCCTGGGCTCCCTAGTGAGCTCAGGGCCAGCCTGAACTACAAAGCGAGACCCTGTCTCAAAAAAAAAAAAAAAAAAAATTTTTTTTAAAGTTTTTGGAGCAATTAGACAAAACTTTGAAAATCAAAACTTTGAAAAATTTGTCTCATATCCTTCTTCCTTTCCTATTTCTAATTTCTCTAGTCAACCTCTTTAGGCAGAAAGAAAACTAATATGTTAAAACGACCAACAAAATCAGTGTGCTAGAATCACTAATGGCTTTTTCAGTAACTGATCATTTTGCCTTCATTTCTACTTTTTTCCTTTTATGACACTAACAGGATTATGCAAATTTAATTTCATTCCCGAAAATTAGGCTGCTTTCTTAAATACAGCCAGCTTGTCTACTTACCCATTTCCAGATGACAAGAAGGTAAGGCTATTTTTAAACTATAGTTTTCCCAAAAGAGGTATAGCCCAGTGATCTAGTGTGTGCTTAGCATGCACAGGTAGCCCTGGTTCAATCACAGAACACACACAAATACACACAAAGCTACACCACATTGTGATCCCCAGTGTCTTCTGGACATGGCTATGGTTTCTGCAGCAATGACCGCCCCCAACACATTTCTAGCTCTCATCTGGCTCTGCTGCAGTACAGGAGTTGCTAGAGTATTCTCAGCTGGTGGTGAGAGCCCCACAAGTAATGGAAAGGGCATCATATGATACAATGGAAGGGGTCATCATTTCACAGCATACTGTCAGCCCTGGAGTACTAACTCACAGCACAAGTGCAATGAGTAGAAAAACTTGCACATTCATTGGACATTTTGCTTGTCAATCTCCCACTACTCCCCAAGGAAACCACAAACTAAGTTTATCCTCCAAACCAGAAACAGGAACTGCATAGGCTCAAAACCAAGCCCCTGCAACAGGAAGCAGGGGACAGTCCCCAGAGCCACCAAAGGGGAACTACCAGTAGCATCAAACTCCCAGAAGGCTGCGACCAGCCCAGAGCACCAGGGAAACACCGTGCTGTACACTTACAAACAGGTTTCGTCGGAAGATGGAACCAGCTTGCACTGCCAACTAATGACTGCCTCGAGCACACCAAAGAGGACCATGTAGAGGAATGAAACCGGGATCGCAAAGGCCTGGGGAGCAGAGTCAGTCAGGGCCATCTGCAGTTAGCTACATGGGCTAAGAAACGAGAGCTCAGGAAACAAATCTCTTCTTGTCCTTTGGTGTTTTCTTTTTGGATTTGCTTTTCATTTCTAATTTTCTGGTAAATTTCAAAAAAGAAAACCTAAGTTGAGCTCAACAGACCAGTTATCCAAGAAGCCAGAAGAAAGCATAGTGCCCTGAGCTTGCACAGGGGGCAACAGCTGTCCCAGCAGCATCTCCGCAAAGCACAAAGCCCAGAGACTCCAGTGTGGACACCGTGGGATGACTTTCAGAATCCCGTCAAAGCACAGTCATTTTTTCCTTTACTGAGCGTATCTATATTTACTCTCCTGATAATTTACTCAGGCTGGTTCTGTGAGTGACATGACTGAAAAGTGGAAAGAATCTCTAATACAGTGCAGGTTGACAAATAGTGCTCTGCTGACTGGCACGATAAAGTTCCAATGAATTTTGGGAGAAATGAGGAATAATAAGTAAAACACAATGAGTTTTTCTATATATTTACTGTACATAAAGGACTATCCTTTTTTCCAAAGTTATGAGTCCCTAAACTTTTTTCAATGTAAAAACATCTTTCCATCTTAATAGATTACTTCAACAGGTGGTTCTTTCTCTACATTGTTACCTGGCAAAATTAAAATGTTGTCATACAAGTATCAGTCTTAATTTTTAAAAACTGGTTCAGAGGAATAAATAAATAATTCATTTAGGATGTGCGAATTTTTTCCTCTTTCTCAAAACATATGACAACACACATGAAAGCATCACTAGATTTGAAAGCAGAGATGCAGAAGTCAGCTGAAAGACTTTTAAGAACTTAGTTTGGCTCACTGAGCCACAAGGGTTGTGTTTTGTTTTATTTTTGTCAAATAAACCGGAAGTCCTAAGGAACTGTGCTGTAAGAAAGAACAGCCAAAGACCAAAGTAGTCAGATGTCTCTTTGGTGAAATGAAAACAGTGGGCCACCTTCATCAGGAGCTTGAGTAAATCATAAACACACATGGGTGAAAACAGAAAAACTAAATTCTTAACATTTCAAGTAGAATGTGCTTCCTTCCGGTTCCTCACTCTTGCTGCTCAGTGAAAAGCTGAGTAATAAGAGATTGCAATCTGCAGTGAGCAGGACTAGAAGAAAGGCCCAGGCAGATGTGATAGCTGATACCAGGGAAAGGAAAAGCAGGCATTGATCTACAGGGACCACCAACAGGGAAGCCAGCAACCACAGGCCAAGAGAGGTCCCTGGGTTGTAGGTCAGCAGGAAGTCAGGGCCGTAAATTGGCTTGAAAGGAAAGACGGCTGAAAGGAGCAAAAGCACTGTTGGGATGGCCTCCTCTTTCACTGAACATCCCTCTTCTTCACCCTGCAGGCTTTTCCACAGCCTCCACCCCATGCACCACCAGGAATCCAAGCTCATGCTCCTCTCATCTGGCCAACATGCTACCAAAAGCTATACCAAAGCAAGAAGTCACTGATCCAAAACAGAGAAAGGTATATTCAAAGTCCCAGTTTTAGGTTTCAGAAACGTATTTTTCCTGAATGTTTATGGGTTCCATGGACTATACAAAAAGAGCTTTCATAGGTTATTCCCAGAATCTACCACCTATAATACTGTTTCTAAGGAAAAATATGCTTCTGGTTCCAGTTAGCAATCTTAAATCATTTTATCTTAATGAATGCATATAACTTCTTTACAGTTTAGTGTCCTTATCAGCAAACTAAGGGAATAATAATTCCTATTCAATATTCATAGCTACATTCATTATAATAATCTTTTTGAGAACCAAGTCCTTGGTGTCCACCCAGCCACACATACACTTTGGCCAGATGTGGTGGTTTACGACTGTAATCCCAGCACTCGGGAGGCAGAGGCAGGAGGATTGTTCTGAATTAGAGGCTAGCCTGGCTACATAGTGAGCTCAGGGCCAGCCTGAACTACAAAGCAAGAACTCTATCTCAAAAAAACTAAAAACAAAACAAAAATATACATTTTATATCACTGATAGATCTTAGCTTTATAGAATGTTACTATCTACAATTCAGAGGGCTGGAAGGGGTATGGTTAGGTTGGTATTTTCCATCTCTTAAAAATAGTCTCTTAAGGACCAGAGGGTTAGCTCAGTGGTTCCGGCGTCTGCCTCGCAAGCACAAGGTCCTGAGTTCAATCCCCGGTAATCACATACAATGCTGGGTGTGGAGACTCACGCCCACCAGCAATCAATACCACATACCACAGTGCCGGGCATGGTGGCTCACACCTGTAATCCCAGCACTCAGGAGGCAGAGGCAGGCTGATTGCTGAATTTGAGGCTAGCCTGGGCTACATAGTGAGCTCAGGGCCAGCCTGAACTACAAAGCGAGACCCTGTCTCAAAAAAAAAAAAAAAAAAAAAAAAGTCTTTTAAGGGCAGGGGATATAGCTCAGTGGTAACACTGCCTGCCTGGGAAGAGCAAGGTTCTAAGTTTGATCTCTGGTTAAAAATAATAAATAATAATAGAAAGAAAGAGAGAAGGAAGGAAGGAAGGGAGGGAGGGACAGAGGGAGAGAGAGACAGTCTCTTGTATATGTAAAGAAGATCAATTTTCACAAAGGAGTTAAAAATGCAGTTTCACCCTTCAGCATGACTAGTAGTACATTGGATGAACAACCTAGAATATAGTTAAACAGCAATGAGCTTAACTGAAATCAGTCCTTCAATAAGACACCAGTGTAGAACTGTTGGGTGAGGCAGATTCTGAATCCAGCACAGAAAAAAGAAGACACCAATGCACAAAGACAGACAACATTGGCGAAAATGTCTCCATGTTCTGCTTTAAGTTCTTGGTAATTCCATTCAGTCGAGTGATTTGAGTACCACTGCCTCTCTGTAAATGAGGGGCCATGGTCCTCACTCACGCTTCCAACTAGGTCCGGTGTGACTGCCTTCACGAGGCTGCCTCTGAGCTCACTCACCCACACTGAGTCTAAAGCTGTGTCCTGTGAGCCTGAAGCTTCTATGTGACTCTCAAAGGGATCATGACAGCTAAGGCACAGACTCTCCACCCCATAAGCCTGAGCTTCTCACACTGGGACTAGAATATATATATTTTATCTATCTATCTATCTATCTATCTATCTATCTATCTATCTATCTATCTATATCTATATAGAGAATATAGATATATAGTATATATGAATAGAATATAGATATATATAGAATATATATCTATATTCTATACATATGCTATTCATATATTATATATTGCCATATATATATATATATATATATATGCTATTCATGAATCCCTATGGGTTGAAATGACACCTTCATAGTACTAATATGAAATTTTAAAGTACAAAATTCTAAAACTTGGGGGAACCTCAAATACTAATCATTCCAACCCTCCACTATCTTCTGAAATTTAAATGACTCACTCTGAATAGAAGCACCAAGACCAGAATCTAGACCTTGAAACTCCTCTTGCAATGCTCTGCCCCAGAACATCAGGCTATCTTGCCTTTGCAAATTCACAGAATTAGAGGGAATCTTAGAAATTTAGCCCACCTCTATCCAGGGCTAATTCTACAGGTGACATCTGAGGAGCTGAAGGGCCTTCCTGACAACAGTATGGTTCGTGGCTCAGTTGGGATAAAAACTCAGCTCTTCTTGGAGGGACAGAGCTCTTCTCCCACATGGTAATGACCCAACTTTCAAGTGCAGGTGGTAGAGGTGGAGAAAGTTCAGCACGGCCCAGAGGCCTGTGTAACCTGCAAGCTAAAAATGCTTCTCACGTTTTTAAATAGTTGAAATAAAACAAAGCAATGATGTTTCTTAAACTACATAAAATTCAAATGGCAGTATCCATTAGTAAAGTTTGGCACACAGCCACCATCATTTGTTTAGGTATCCTTCATGGCTATTCTCAGGGTACCGCTAAATAGTTTTGAGACAATTCAAGGACTGTAAAGTCTAAAATACTTACTCCCTCGCCCTTGAGAATAAAAGTTGGCCAGCTCTCAGTGGAAGAAAGGGATCAGAGGAAAATAAAGCATACTCCATGGCCCTCAGTCTAGATAAACAAAAGGCTTAGGTGAAAATGACACCATTGTCGTGCTGAAGATAGCACAGACTTCATGTCACACAGGTGGGCAGGGGGTAAACGGAGGCCTGGATACTTTGGGGGAAGCCATAGGGTGCGACAAAGTAGGCCAGGAGCAAGGGTCTCCCCACAGCCTGCCCTTCTCACTTTTCCTCTGTACCTTGAAATAACACCTGTAACCTTTGCCAGCTCTCACTCCCCTGACCTCAAGATGGGGAGCCTCCTCTGATTCTGAGAGTACATCAGCACACCTAACAGGGGGCAGCCAGACCCACACTCGAGCCCTGAGGGGCAGCCACAGACCAGTTATTACCCATGAATCCTAGGGTTGCCTACGGATGTCTTGGCTTTCTCACCTAAAAGGTAAAAGGTAAGTACTTCCTTCCCAGGCCTGTTTGGAAAATGAAATGTGTAACAGTTTAAATATTAGCTCCCTTCTAACCTTTTCTCCTCCTTCATGAAGATTTTTTCCTTTTGAGACAGGGTCTCATTATGTTGCCCAGACTGGTCTCAAATTCGTTACCCTTGCCCCACAGCCTTCGAGTATGGCCAGCGGCCTTTCCCAGAGATAACATTTGGAGAACCTTAGAAAGAGAGCCTTGTTAAGGATTCTTTCAAATTAGCTTAGAATTTAAGTTGTTTTTTCTTTCTTTCTTTTTTTTTTCCCCTACAGCCCTAGAAACAAAACACCCAATCAGTGCGATAAAAAGAGGCTCAAGTTTTTGGCTGGGTAATTTCTTCTCATATCTTTCAGCACTTTGAAGTTCCCTTCAAATTATAATCCAAAAACAAGAGTGGTATAATTTTAGAAAAGTTATGGTTATGTAATTTCTATAGTAAGCCACTCAAAGAACCAAGTTATAATATATTATACTCATGTTCAGTTATGAAGCCTGAGTCTGGAAAAAATACCAGAACCAGCGAGTCCTGGTTTATTTAGTCTGGCTTACTTAACATGAAGTTCTTCTTGTTCTTAAAATATTCAGCTTTGGCCAAAGTCCAAAACTGACATAAGCCTACTTCAGGTATTTTGGAGAGGCTGCAGGGAGTCTGAACTGAAAACAAGATTCAAGTATAAAAAGCATAAAGACATATGATCACAAACGCCAAAAGTATATCGTTTCAAAACCATTAAGCCAGGGTTGCCACCTACAATTAAAAAAATAAATAAATAGGTTTATATACTCCACACTGGATTATAGGGTGCCAACAGTTAATTTGAAAGACATGTGATCATCCCTTACATTTGCTAACAACTCCAGTCACAACAGCCTCGCATGTTCTGAAATCTGTTATATGCTAAAAAGATACAGTTTTTTTATGAACAACGCTAGCAATCATTTCAATGGCCAAACTAATCTCAGACCATAGACAGCATATCAGCATTTAAAATAATATCAACTTATAAACTTTCCAGTCCACCATGGCATATAGATAATTAAAAACAAAACAAAATTGACCTGGTTCTTTTATCAAGGTCTTGGTCCTGAGCTATCACACACATTTAATGTAAGTCAGTAGTGTTAATGCTTTTCGAAGTCACTACGTGAAAGTTCATATGGCTAAGAGACGGGAGTTCAAGCCACTGAAACTTGTCGAAGGTTAACTGAGTTGGGAGAGATAAGGACACGCGACATGCAAACTCAAGCACACTGAGTCCAGAGGCTGTGGAACGTAAGTTGTCGTTTCTATGCTGTCACAGCTACACAAAGAAAAGGAGACTGTCCCCAAAAGGGTCACAGGTTTATGTAAAGGGCAAAGAAGGGCCAAACACCAAATGGAGCGGGACTGATTGAAGCAAACCCTGACGCTGCTAAGAAACGAGTTTTCCAGTTGACCCCACGGACCCCTGGCCTCAAGCGCCAGGAGATCAGTGGGTCTCCTGCGCACACACACACCCACACAACACACTTTGCACACACAAAGGCACACTCTCCTCAGAAAGCAAGCACAAGGTGAAGTCAGGAAGCGAGGCTCACCGCCCCAGGTGGGGCTAGAAGTAAGTAGGAAGCACGCTCCCGCCCAGAAAGAAAACAAACTACGCCCCCTGCCCCAACCAGGGGCAGCCAGGGAAAACCGGCCCAGACTGACCACACTGCCAAGGGGGCAAACGTGCTACACACTCACCTGCGTTGTAAAAACGGTCCAGCACCGTGGTCTCCCCGAAGTCCAGTTTACCAAAATGTAGGGTCTCCAAAGCGGCGCCCACTGCCTCGCACGCCTCTCGCAGGCTCTGCAGGGCCTCGCTCTCGGCCACCACCAGCTGCCCCTGGCTCGCCTCATTGATCACGTACGCCACGGTGGTCCGGCGGCCGCCCCCACTCGCAGAGTTGCCCCGGCACCTGGGGGCGCCGCTCCCGGGGGCGGAGGGACACCCGGGCCCCGGGGCTGCAGCGCTGTCCACATTCCAGAAGCTGCCCGGTGGCGGTGGCGGGGGCACCGCGCTCTGCTCGCCCTCGGCCGCCGTTGCCGGTCCTCCCCTCCGACAGCTACCGCCCTCGGGGAAGCCTGAGGAGGCCAAGGGCGGCACGGAGAAAGTGATGCCCTCGCCGGCTTCCGTGCCCATTTCCGCGGGCCGCGCCGCCGCGCCCCCCGCCCAGCCGCCCCGTCTGGTCAGCCACAGCTCGGGGCTGCTCCGCGCGCGCCGGGCTAAGCAGCTGCCATCGCGCGCCGCGCCGTCGCCGCCGCGCCGTCGCCTCTTCTCGGGCGCCGTGTCCCCCGAGGGCACGCCGCTGCCCGGCGGCGGCTCGCCCCTCCTCGGCGCCTCCGTGGCCGCGCCGCTCGCCCGCGCGCAGCAGGGTTTAGAGTACACGGGGTGGGGACGCCGGGCTGCGCGGGAAGGGACAGCGCTTCCTCCTCTCGGCGGGCGGACCTGCGCCGCGGTGCGGCTCAAGGGCGCCGCTCTCGGGGTGCCGCGCGCCCTGGCACTCGGGAGCCGGGAGGGGCCGGGCAGGGTGCCCGCGGACAGGAGGGCTACCTGGCGAGCACCTTTTGGGAGGCAGGCGGGCTCCCGGGGTTGCGTCCCGGAACAGCGGCGGCGACAGCCAGGGGACCCGCCTCCCTGCTCGGCAGCGGCGCTCTTTCATGGACTGTGGTTCCTCCTCCTCGTCAGCCTCCTCCTGCCGGCCTCGCTTCTCTTCGGATCGCCGCGTCCCAGCGCCGCGTCTGCTGTGCCCGCGGCCCTCGCCCCTTTGGCCACGAGCGTCTGACCGCCCACTCGTCGCGGCAGCCCGAGTTAGGGCCCGCCCCGGGGAGGGCGCTGCTGGGAAGCTCGAGCCCGGACGGAACCGGCCGCGCCGCGCTCCGGGACCTCGGCCCTCCCCAATGCGGCGCGAGGCGAAGGCCCCCGCCCGTGACGATCTCGATTCTGAAGAAGCCCGTGGGCGCGCGGGACTACCGGGTGGCGCAAAAGTCTCTCCAGCCGACACCAGGGTGTCAGAGGCAGCCGCGGAGCAGTGTGCGACGTCCCCGCGGCCACGGCGCCCCCCTCCGGTCCCTCCCGGGCTCGCTCGGCAGAGCCGATTGGCACCGCGCGCCGCGTGAAGCGCTGCTAGCGTCCAGCAGTCGGGCCTACACTGGAAGGTGTTTATGAGTGACGGCGGCGCTAAATTTAGAAGTGGCCGGCTAAATTTATCAGGTTGGCCTTCGGTACTTATCATTTAAAAATTTCCAGTATCCTTTGCTGAGTAATTGATTAACTCCAATAGCGGGACGATTTTAACATTTGCCTGTAGGATTTTAATATTTCCTTTACCCGCACCATGCACTTACTTAACATAGAAAATGGGCAGCAAATTATCACCCCGATAACGAAAGAAGGAAATGAAGTGACTTACCCTCTTTTAAGACTGAGCCACAGAAAATGTCTGGGTTTTTAAAGAGTAATCAAAAAGCATACACTTGTTTGGGGGAACAAACCCAGATGTGCAAATTCCGGAAAACTTTGTCAAAGTAAGGAAAAAATCAGTGAAAGCTGCAAGAAATAAAGTATAGTAAAAGTGCTTGGACTGTTCAAATCAAGATTAAGGAGTTACATGGGAATGGAAAAGCCATCCCACCTTCCACCGAGGCCTAAGTTTGAACAAATGAAGTCAGGGGGTAGAGACATATTCACACCAGAGCGGTGTGGCAGTCTTCTGATGTACCCCCTAAACTGCTGGTGCCTGAAGAAACACATTACAGACCCTAGAAGACTGTCTGCCGATGCAGAGTTCGCTTTCTAGTAAATGATGAGGTCAGGTGTGGAGGGGCCGTTTCCTAGACTTGGAAAGTCAGTTCCCATTGCTCTGGTCCCTACGCGTACTTCTCAGGCCGCCATCTTCAAGAGTGAGCAGTTCAGAGGGAGTGAGTAGTCCCTTGTCAGTGAAGGATAAAATCGGATTAATTCAATACACCATCCACCCAGAAAAATTCCAAATGGACGCTTTCCATGTAAAAAGTGAAACCATAAGTATTTAACAAAGGTATGGGCAAATTTTTAAAATTTTTTTAAAAGACACTATAGGTAAACTAAACAGACAAATGAGATGTCATGTGCAATTGATATTACTGCCCATGAGTTTCTATAAAAAGAGAAATAAGAGACCAAAATTCCCATAGAAAACAATCTAGATTAGCACAAGTAATCCTTAAACATAGAATACAGCTGGCTCTTACCCATATACAAAGAAATGCAACCTTATTCGTTATAAAATAAATACAAATTATACTAGTATGCCACTTTTCACTGGGTAAGGAAAAATCTTAAGGTTTGACAATGTACGCTGTGAGACCAGATGTAAGAAAGTAAGCATTCTTTGATTTATGGTAGAACAAACAATGATAAGGCACATGTGGAGAGAAATCTGTTAATATTTGGTTAAATTATATTTGACCTTTTATATTTATCCTTGACCCAGCAATCCTACCTCTAAAAATGTATCTCGAGGATATGCTGGCAAATTTATGGAAACATTTTTGCATTCATCTCAGTGCTATTAACAATAGAAACATTAATAATCATTCAAGTGTTCATCAGTCAGAGACTGGGTTGATTACTATATATCACCAAATGTAGTAGCATGAAGCTAGAAAAAAGATGGTGATTATCTTGCTATTATTTTTCAAGTTTTCTAGTTGTTTGCCCTGGGGTAATAATTCAAAGTCCAATTTATCTTTCATGGTTAGAATAAAGTTTCAAGTAATTATTTTAAAGTATTGTATTTCTATTATACTTTTAGTATAAATATACATATACGTTTTTGCCACTTTCTTAAGAAATAGTAAGATATTATATATACTTTTCACTTCTTTGTGGTTTTAAATATTAGACAAAAAGCAATGCAGAACTGAGAATCCTGAAAAGAGGGGGGAAATGAATAAGGTGACCTTTCTGTTGGCAAGCAACTTCTGGATTTTAGAGCGAAGAAGGAGAACCCAATAAATGCCAGCAAATCTTAGTTTAGGATAAAACTCTTGGAATTCGTGGAGGCTGAGGCAGTTAGCATGTAAAGGACAGATGATGCAAGAGGAGGAAGCACAGAAAAAATTCTGGAAATCTGCGTAAAAGATCTTTGGAGTCTGTAGCTGAATACTACTTGATACACACACACACACACACACACACACACACACAAGATAAAAGTTCAGGCATGAATGAACCCTAAGCACAGGATAATTATCAGGAAGCTCTAAGAAGAACAATTCCAAGAGCCCACCCAGAGCTGGGGGTAACTAACCCACTCTCTGCCACTCTCCCTTTTGCCAGGCAGGAGAGACCTCACCAAATCTATGGAGCATTTGAATCCGGAAAAGCCACACCCTGAAAGGGAAGCAGATTATTCCCAGATGAAACCTGGCCTAGATGAGTTTAAAAAGGAGGAAGTTCTCTCAGAAGTACCTATGTACCACAGAAAAGTCTAACTAATACCCTTTACAGTAATATAATAAAAGTATTCTATAAAGTAAAATATGTAACTTCGGGTATCTTTTTTTTTTTTTGAGACGGGGTCTCGCTTTGTAGTTTAGGCTGGCTCTGAGCTCTCTATGTAGCCTAGGCAAGCCTTGAACTCAGCAATCCTCCTGCCTCTGCCTCTCGAGTGCTGGGATTACAGGCGTGAGCCACCACACCCGGCACTGTGGTATGTGGTATTGATGGCTGGTGGGCGTGAGTCTCCACGCCCAGCATTGTATGTGGTTACCGGGATCGAACTCAGGACCTTGCGCTTGCGAGGAAAGCGACAGAACCATTGAGCTAACCCTCCGGCCCAACTTCTGGTATCTTATCGAAACTTACCAAACAAGCAAAAAAAAAAAAAAAAAAACCCAAACAAACAAACAAACAAAAAGTGGCTTTTAAGGAGAAAAACCAAAGATAGTCCCAGGAGTGACAGAGATGGTGCAATTAGCAAGCAAAAACATTGCAACATCTATTAGCTGTTAAAAATATGCACAAGTACTTAAAGGTGCCAAGCAATGCATGACCATAATGGAGAACAAAAAGGAAGACGTACTAGGACCAAATGGAATGATGGGAAAAATACAGTATCTGAAATTCAGTTGCTGGGATTAATGGCAGATTAGATTGGATTTGTTGAAGGAAAATAAAATCAGTAAACTAGAAAAGAAACATTTTTATGTCAAAACTGATCCCTGTTTGGGTTTCCAAAGATCACTTCGAAATTCAGTATTTTCTTAGGACCTGTTCATTCTATGGCTACTGTCTGTGACAGTGGAAAGAATCACCATAGCACTATCAAAAGGAAAAAGCAGGTGTTCGGAGTGAACCATGTTGTTTAGATAGTGTTGAGACACAGTGAGCTGCTCTTATTGTGAGACGGTGGAGCCTCTCCAAAATCCAACCTTGAAAGTTGACCTTCCTAAGAGTAGCAGCCTGGCCTTGCTGTGTTAACTCTTTTCTGCTCCTTACCAAATTGTACACGATGAACATGTGTAGTTTATTGGTTGTCACTCATACCTTAGGAAAGTTGTTTTAATTTTTTTTAAAGGACAGAAGTAATAAAAGTACAACTACATGGATAATCAAAAGCATTTTCTTGAGCAAAAGAGGACCATAACAGATGTTTACCTATGAATGAGTCTACTAATAGCATATGTAGAAGAGATAAATACAACCTACAGTGAAAGAAAGCAGTTTAATGGATATCAGGAGTTGGCAAGTGGGGCCTGGAATGAGTATGTATGCATGGAGGTATTTTTGTAAACCCTCCTTTGTATAAATTCAAATGATTCTCCCAGTTGGTAATACCTTGTCTTGACCCAATATCTATTACAGACTTTGATTCTTCAGTAGGAAATCAATGATAAGTCTGGTATCTTGGAATTTCATACAAAGAACAAATATTTGTATAGGTAAACACATACTTCTTCTTTTGGTATATGGACCAAAATTACATAGATGTTCACTACTTTTATTTTAATTACAGGTAACACTAATCTCTAATATGGAATTCTGACTAAGAAGCCTTTGAATAAATACAAACATATTTATTGCTTTAATGGCTTGTGAACTAAACCCTCCAAAAGGCAGCAAAGAAATTTTTTAAAATCAGATTTTATCTAGGTAATAATATTAATTAAATTAATTACAATGATGGCTAATTTTAATGTGTCAACATAGCTAGGATATGGTGGTCACTTGTTTTGGAAAACAGTAGTCTAGATGTTACACTGAAGGCATTTTGTAGAGTGATTAACATGTACGACCAGTGCCCTTAAACTCACTGCTCTCTATTCCATAAAGTGGGTAGGCTTCATATAATCAGGGAAAGGTGTTAAGAGCAAAGATCAAGGTTTGCTGAAATAGAAAGAACTGTGCCTCAATATTATACAGGGAAATCCTGACTGAGTTTCTAGCCTGCCTTACATACTTAAGACTTCCCACAATCTCCTTAGGTCTCCCTCTCTCTCCCTCCCTCCCTCCCTCCCTCTCTCTCCCTCTCTCAACTGATGCAATCATTCACATGAAAATTATGAAATGTTAAACATTTTACTGAGAATGTCAAAGTGGAAACGTCTGTATAGAATTAGGAAATTCTCAACTTTCTTAACTCTTGCTAAAAACCAATTCACAAACTGTGCAAGTGTGTACACACTTCCAGCTTCATCGAAGTGCCATACTCTTTTTTTTTTTTTTTTTTTTTTGAGACAGGGTCTTGCTTTGTAGTTCATGCTGGCTCTGCACTCACTATGTAGCCCAGGCAAACCTCGAACTCAGCAATCCTCCTGTCTCTGCCTCCCGAGTGCTGGGATTGCAGGCGTGAGTCACCATGCCCGGCAAAGCCCCATACTCTTAATCACACTTATATAAACACACTTTGTTTTTTGCTACTGGGGATCAAACTCAGGGACTCACATGCTAGGCAAATTCTCTACCACTAAACTATACTCTCAACTCCTTTAAAATATGATTTTGAGACAAAGTCCCTGAGATTGCCCAGCTACCTTCCAGCATTTGACCCCATATAGCAGGGATTACAGGCCTGTGTCACCCCACAGAGTAAGCCTAATTATTTAATTTTAGTGTACATTTACAAATTTATTGACATAGTCAATCACGTCATCCCCTAATTCCCACTTTCATATTCTCTTGTAACTGCACTGACCATTACTGGGAAAACAAACAAAACCATGTTCTTTGAAAGTTAAAGTGAGGCTTGGCATGGTGGTGCCACCTGTAATCTCATCACTCTGACAGGCAGGAACAAGAGCATCAGAGTTTCCAGCCCAACCTGGCTCAATTTAGTGACTTAGGGAGATACTATCTCAAAATAAAAAATAATAAGGGTTGAAAATATAGCTCAGTGAGAAGACTCTGGGTTCGATCCCCAGTATTTAAATAAATATATAAATGTGGAAATGAAGCCAGATCTAGTCCCAATGTCCCGTGCTTCTGATCTCGGCTACTCTGGAGGCTGAGGCAGGAGTATTATGTGAGCCCAGGAGTTTGAACCCAGGCTGGGCAATATGCAGCACATAATCTTAGAAGGGAAAAAATTAAAATAAAATTAAATCTTCCTGATTTATCATAAAATATTTTATTCCTTTAAATATTTTTTAAATGTTTAATGTAAAATGCATGAATTTTGGAATTCTTTTGTAACAGATTCATAAAATTATTCTACCAAAGGGTTGAAGGTAGTAGTTTAGTCTCTGAAAAAGCAGACTTTGGTTTTAGACATATTTAAAACTTTCCTTTTTATTTTCTCTCTTTGAAGCTCTTTCCTACTTATCTTTGAAATCCCTTTAAGGTCTCTGTTTTTTCATGAGCTGTTATATTTCTTTTTATTTTTTTGAGCTTATAACAAATTTCACATTGTGCAGAACACAGTGGCACATACCTATAATCCCAGTACTCTAGGTGGCTGAGGCAGGAAGATTGCAATTTATAGAGACCTTGCTTCAAAATAAAAAGATAAAAATGGGTTTGGGATGTAACTTTGTGTGAAGGCCCTGGGTTCGGTTCCCAGTACTGCAAAATAATAACAATTAACAACAGTGATAAATTAATCTCTTTTTTAAAAAATTTAATTCCTTATTGGTACATTTTATATAGATCTCACAAATCAGACATAACACTGGGGAATTTGTACCAGTATATGACACATTAATTCTCATTTTTTACCCACATCCCTACCCACCCACACCTTCCCACCCCCTATATACATGTTCTTTTATTTTCTTTCAGAATCATATTTATACTTTCCCCTCATTACATTCCCACACCAAATTTCCTTTGGAAATTTCCCATTCTACAAAAACTGTCATACTTTCTAGAGCTCATTTACATCTACAGGTGCTCATATCAAAGAGAAGATCTGGTATTTGCCTGTGATCTATTTATTTCACTTATTAGTGTGTCATCCAGGTGTATCCATTTGCGCATAAATGAATGAATCTTGTCATTCTTTATGGCAGAATAATACTCCATTTTTTTTTTTTAAACCCTCATCTTTATCCAGTCTCCTGTTGATGGGCATTTGGGTTGTTTCCAAGATTGAGCTATCACGAACTGAGCTGCTATGAACAAGGATGTACATCTGTCTTTCCAATGTGATTTTAAAAATTCTTTTGGGTATATTCCTAGCAGGGGGGATAGCAGGGTCAAATGAAACCTCTAGTCCTAGTTTTCTGAGAAATCTCCACACAGATCTCCACAATGGTTGCACAAGTCTACAATCCCACAAGCAGTGGAGAAGGGTTCCTTTCTCCCCACAGCCTCGCCAGCATTTATTGTTGGTTGATTTTGTAATAGTGGCCATTCTTTGTGGAGTGAGATGGAATCTCAGTGTTGTTTTCATTTGCATCTCTTGAATGACCAGTGATGTGGAACATTTCTTTATATGCTTCTTACCTGCTTTGACTTCTGCTTCTAAGAAGTGTCCATTTCAGATGCCCATTTTTTGAACTGGGTCTTCTAGCTTCATATAAAAGGATTCATTGTCACTCTATCTGAACAAAGACAATTTCTGGTAAAATATTCAACTTATATTATCTTTATATTCCATGCAGTTTATTAATCAAAGCTTCCTAATTTCAAATAGAAAATTATACAGATCTCAGATAATCGTTCATAAGCCCTGAGATCACTGAATGTCATTTCTGATTCAAAAGAATTCTGATGTTGGCATGGTTCACAGCATGCCAATTTCTTTTGGGAAAGAACAGAAACTTTTGTCTGTTAAACAGATTGCCTTACCCCCTAAACCAAACATTTGTGCATGTTTAAATTCTAACTGGCTCACTGCTTTTGTTTCACAGAGATTCTTTCTTTCAAACACAGACAATCCCATTACCCATATTTATTCCACTGATGGGTTTTGACAACTTTATCACGCTGTGTGTGGTCACTTACAACCATGCTGAAATGCTAGCTTCTGTCACGTGTGTGAGCACGATGATTATTATTACCTCATTAGCAAGTGTACATGTGTCTCAGTCAAATTCACTTGCTCAGAATTTAAGCCAAAATATGTGGTTTCATCAGAGAAGAGCCCTGAAAATAATGTCCTACACTGATGTTACTGCTATTCCTCCTGATGGTCACAAATGTGTGAAAAACAGAAGCTCAAGTAGTCTTTTCTTCTTTTACCAAATTTTCTTGTCTGCACCCTTTATAAATATGACGTCTTTGTTGTGGGTTGGAAAGAAGATCTTCACTTTTCTTGTTTTCTTTTTTGGAGGTAAATTATGCTTTTCTATTTGCATGAATATTGATTTATATTGCAAAGGAAATATTTTCATTGTCCCAGAATTTTTGAGTACTCTGTTCATATTAATTTTTACTTGAGCTGTCTCATCATTCATTTATTATTTCTCCCAAGTACCTCAAGTCTGGATTGGTTTAAAAGTACTATGACATAGATTTCACTATAAATAAGACATTTGGCATTCATCATTAACAAATATTTTATTTTCTCATTTAAAATGGCCTTTCAGTAATACACAAGAAACAGTAAATGAAATAACAACAAAAACCCTTTCCATTAAGCAAAAATATTTCTGATGGCATTTTAATGTTTGTATTTAAGAATTATCTATGAGATTTACTGAATGTTTATGTAGTGCTAAGAATAAATGAATGATAATTCAATCTAAATATCATCCTTAAAACCATGAGGTAATAGGAAAAATTTTAAATTTAAACTTCAGTTTACAGTGATAATTTTCTTATACTGAAAAACCATAAGGTCAATAAAATAATTTCAAGTGTAAATATATATTGTATTAAAAAATTTCAGGGCCGGAGGGTTAGCTCAGTGGTTCCGTCGCCTGCCTCGCAAGCGCAAGGTCCTGAGTTCGATCCCCGGTAACCACATACAATGCTGGGCATGGAGACACGCCCACCAACAATCAACACTGCATACTACAATGCCGGACGTGGTGGCTCACGCCTGTAATCCCAGCACTCGGGAGGCAGGGACAGGAGGATTGCTGAGTTCGCGGCGGCTTGCCTGGGCACCATAGTGAGCTCAGGGCCAGCCTGAACTACAAAGCGAGACCCTGTCTCAAAAAGCCAAAAAAAAAAAAAAAAAAAAAAAATTCAGAGTAGAGCTGAAAGTTGGAATTATGAGTTAAAAGAGAAGAACATTTCTTAAGAGTTAAGCATAACCTTGTTAAAACATTTTCTAAAAATCAGTAATAGTGGTGGGGAGCCCCTGTAGGATAGACCCCAAGCCCTCTCCATCTCCAGTATTGTGCCCTTGTGTACATAAGCTCATCTCCGAGGCATGAGTTGATGACCTGCTAATAATCAGGAGAATATGATGGAAGAGGCTTCTAAGATGAGGTCACAGAAACCATGATTTGCTCTTTCTTATCTGTTCTTTGCTCAGAGACAAGTCTGTTGCCACACTGTGAGCTGCACTTAAAGAGATCCAAGTGGTAAGGACCTGGAGGAGGCCTCTGGTTAGTAGCAAGGGACTGTATCCTGCCAATATGGGGAGGGGTGAGTTTAGGGATGGATTCTCTCACAGTCAAGCCTTTGAATGAAAACAAGCCCATGGCTGACCCTTTGATTACAATCTGGTGACTGCTTCCAGCTGCTAAGTTTAGAGATAGTTTGTTACACAGGAACAGATGACAAATATAGAAATACTGAATATCAAAGAGCTGAGGCTCTTAGAAGCCACTGGATATATTTAAGTGTGATGAATGTTTTTACTTTCAAAGTTATGTTAATTTTCTATAAATTTGAAGGCATAATTTCTCAATACATCAGAGTAAACATTTTATAAAGGAACTTAAAATATGTATTATTTTTCTCTTAGGAAGTACATGAGCAAAAAATTAGCAGAGTACTGATGCCATTGGGAAATCAAATAAGAATTTGATTCAGTGATAGTAAAAGAGCTTAAGGGAGAGAACTGAGAATGAAATGAGACCTACAGGGCTAGGTTTTCTGCATGAAGTAAGTTAGTATGTGACCCAACCTAGAAACCACACAACTAAAATAGGCTCCACCAAATATGAGTACACAGTTACACGCGCAACTCATTTAATCCTCACAATCTTTGAGGAAGACGTTACATTTATTTACGAAGCCAATTTATGACATCCTGTGTGGTTATGTTGAGTTGAGCCTATAGAAGAGATGTCCATCTATCTAGTGTCTTGGACAATTAAGGAGCCATTGGTACATATGTAGCTTTATCCAAGATATTCATCTTGCCTTTCTTAGTCACTTTCCTGTCACTGGAATAAAATATCTGACAGTCACCATATTAGATTTTAATATATGAACTTCAGGAAACAAAAACATTGAGACTACACCATCTGTTTGTCAGTGGACACTGGGCTGCTTTCA
This sequence comes from Thryonomys swinderianus, assembly GCA_004025085.1. Taxonomy (NCBI): domain Eukaryota; kingdom Metazoa; phylum Chordata; class Mammalia; order Rodentia; family Thryonomyidae; genus Thryonomys; species Thryonomys swinderianus. The sequence goes on from PVIC010002455.1 coordinate 37,543, forward strand.
CTTCCACCTTCAATTCACCAGAAAGTGGCTGGGTTATGTGATAACCTACCTTTACTTCTGTGAGAAATTGCTTAAATGTTTTCTGTATCCCTTTACCATTTTGCATTATCACAGATTCTAAGTTTTTTAAACATGAACTAACATAATAAATAATGGATGATATAAAAATGAGCACTATAGATAATTAACTCATAATTATGGACCCTCACATGTGAAGGGCCTTTCATGTACTTCATCCAATCCAAGTATCCATCACATATTTGAAGAAAATGCTTAAACATCTTGGATGATGATTCGGTTATTCTCGAGTAAACATTGATTAAAGGCTCACTATGTACCCAGCACAATGCTGTGCAAGGGTCAAAGGAAAAAAGGTAATTATTTACCCTTTTCTGGAATTCTTTTCCATATTTACCATGTGCACCCTTAAGTCCAGCAACCTGTCCATTCGCCTAGGATAATGATTCACTTGGATGGAAAGACCACGTATTTCAATTATTTTACTTCCTGTCAATCTCTGTGGGAAAGATAAACTACTTTTTAAAATGATGTGGGTTGGTAAATATTTGCAATTAGAGTCTTTATGAGGTCACCATAGCAGTTATAAAAACAAAACAATTTAAATATAATTGTAGATCCTCACAGAAACCTGACATTTAGCCATCCCGCCCACATTAGGTTAGTTAATTGTCTTCCCTAGAATTGGCCAATGTTGGACACTAGACAACTGTGAAGTACAATGAATGTTTGTATAAAAATGGTTTCCATCTCCACTGAGAAAGGCCGAGGACCCCTACATGATGACAAGCACAGGTAGTAGATAAGCACCTTATAACATGAAAGGGAGTCCTTTCTAAGTGCGGCTACGAGTTTTTGTCTGCGAGAGCACTCCAGACTACAGCAGATGGAAGAAGTGGCATTTACTGAGCCCTGAGCGCCTGGAACCTTTCCTCTTCTTCACGGCCTCTGGTAAGAGTCACAATAAGGTGCCCATGACAGACATCAGCTTCATATCTGAGTCTTCTTGGCTACGCAGAACTTATAGAGTTCAACCTGATACCTACAAATATTTTCAAAGTGTTTTTCTTGCATGAGTCCCAGAAATGTTAGGATTTAATAAGCAGTCAGAAGTTAACATCAGCCAGGTGTGGTAGCTCATGCTTTTGACTGTAGCATTTGGGAAGCCGAGGTGGGCGGATTATTATGAGTGTAAGCAGGGAGTACACAGTGAATTCAAGTTCAGCCAGAACTAGAAATGAGACTCTGTCTTGAAACAAGCTAAAAAGGAAGTAACACCAGATTGCCAATATAACCATACTATATCCGTACAATTTCAACCTGAAAACAAGGAAAATTTAAAATTTGTTATGTCCTGCACTGTGCACTAGACATTTCTGTTAGCCTTTATGAAATATTTAGAATAGTTTATTTAACTTTGTTCTAATCTTCAAGGTCCCTAGCTGGAAATAATTAATCTTGTCCAAACTTTCTATTTTTCTTAGGAAGAAACATAAGTCTAGGAACTGAATAGAATTGAGAAGGCCAAGGTGAGATTAAAACTCAGTATTCTGAATGCTGTGCGTGGTGGCTCCCACCTGTAATTCCAGCACTCGGGAGGCACAGGCAGGAAAATTGCTGAGTTTGAGGCTTGCCTGAGCTACATAATCAGCTCAGGGCCAGCCTGAATTACAAAGGGAGACCCAGTCTAAAAAAACAAAACAAAACAAAACAAAACAACTCAGTATTCTTAGCTGGATGCAATGGTGGACACTTCTAATCCCAGCTCCTTAGAAGGCTGGGACAGGAGAATGGTTAAGTTTGAGGCCAGCCTGAGCAACTTTGTCTTAAAATAAAATAAAAAGGTCTGGAGATGTATCTCAGTAGTAGAGTGCTCTTGGATTTGATTTCCAATACTTAAAAAAGAAGAAACACCCTCAATATTCCTTGTCCTATAACCAGCTATAGCATAGGAATCAGTTTTGGGCTGATTAAGAGGCATCTTAATCTTCAACACAATGTGCTCTACTGTGCATGTCGCTCTCTGTAAAGACAAAGAGTAATGGATGGATGCATGTTCTGCGCAGGGAGAAATCTAACACAATTTATGGGGGCATCATTATCTATGTGTAGTACATTTTGGGGATGTTGTGATATGAGAGAAATCATCACTAACTTATAAATCCACAGGGAATACCTTATAGAACTTCTAGCAGTCCTTAGCTCTACTTCCATGGACATACTGAGCATATCTGGCACTCCTTGGAATGGTATTCAGAGGGGTGCAAAAGGAAGGAATGGAACAGACAAGAAAAGAGAAAATTTTATATCCCTGACTCCTTAATTTTCCAGTTCTACTCAAGTGGTCAAGCATTTAGGGAGTATTTAACTATATACTGAGTATTTTTCAAGGCACTAAAGACATAAATTAGACTAGACATTTCAAGATGCCCCAAATCCAGTATGAAATGTACAGTTTGAGTTCAATTGTTCACACATTACAAAATCTCTTGGGGAGACAAAGTATTTCACAATTCTATCATCACATGTTGCTTGGTAAGGATCAGCTAATAGTTCAGAGCCCCTCAGAATTTTTTCATGGCCAGGATCACTGAAAACAGTTTACCCCAGCTGCACCAGCCTCTGTCTTTCCCAGGGAAACCACACTATTTTTAGCTTAGATTGGATAAACCGTCCTGTACCACTCTTTGCCAAGGTCCCAGCTGCTTCATATTTGCTTGTGGCAATATTTTATTTACCCCTATTTAGTGTTTTGAAAGACTTCCGAATTTTCCCAGTTTATTCTTTGCAGTTTTCCAAAAAAGTATTGTGATGAGTTAGACCACATAAACTCAACAGCCACATTTCCCGAGAGTATAAGTACCAGGTCCTTTGAATATGCCAGCAAACATAATAGGCAAGAATTTCTACCTTCATGGATTATGGCTTCTCCTAGCTTCCATTCTCAGAGTTGCCTCATTGGGCTAAAAAGCTGTTGTAGTCTAGCCATCACATGCATATTCCAGGCAACAGAAGGAAGGAAGTGTAGGCAAAGGGCTCACCTGTTTGCTGAGTTAGAACCTTTTAAGTAGTTTTCCCAGAAGCTTTCTCCAACAGTGTCTACTTACAGAAGAGCTATCTACTGGGGAGGCTAGGAATGACAGCTTTAATCCTGAGAACATTTATGCGATCAACAATTTAGGAAATTATTACGAAGAAAGAATGGGAGAATAGATATTATATAGGCCCCAGCCTTTGTCACAGGAGTCTTAATCTTCAACATGACTTACAGGTATGTATATTTCTAGATAGATATATAAGGCAACATATGTGGTGATATAAGTATATATGTATATATTACTTTTGGAAAGTTGTGTCTTTTAAAAAATCATTACTTTAAATATTAAACCTATATCTTTCTTTAAATTTTTAGCTGATGACCCATATCTAGAGTTACAGTTTAAGACTGTGAGCTTGTAATAATTTCTGTGTAGATGTCCCTAGAGAGCCTCTGGCTCTCACAGGCAGGGCTTTGAGAGGTGACTGAACCATGGGGTGCTACGGCTTTGACAGTAGGAGCTGGGGCCTGGAAGAAGGAGGAGGGTCACTGGGGGCTTGGCCTGGAAGGGTATATCTCCTGCCCTGGTTTCTTTCTTCACTTCTTGATTCCTGGTCCCCATGACCTGAGCAGCTCTCCTTTGCTAGTTCTTTCTGCCAGGCCTTCCTGCCTCAGAGCCGGCCCATGATGGACTAAAAACATGAGCCCAAATTAGCCTTTCATTCCGGTTGTGGATGTTGGGAACTGTATCTCTGCAATGAGATGAGCAAGTGACTAGGACAGAGCTTGAGGCTGTCACTCATTTCACCGAGCGCAATATTTTTCTGTTTTTCTTGTTTAGGACTTGGGTCTCGTGAGGGCCTTCACATGCAACTACACCTCCAGCTCCTTTTTATTTTTTATTTTGAGATGGGTCTTGCTAAATTGCCCAGGCTGAGCTGGAGTTTATGATCCTCCTGCCTTAGCCTCCCAGAGTACTGAGAATACAGGTATGCACTACTTTGCCCAGCTCAATCCACTACTCCTAAGAGAAAAGAGGATTCTTTGAGATTTCCTGCTTTTGGTTCAGGGAGGTCAGTGTCTTTGGGTTCTTGAACAGTCCAGGAGACATGACGTCAGCAGGGAGGGAAGTGTGCCTGGGAAGGAAAAGGCCCGTGGCGGGGACACTGTGGATGTCATGCTGAGAGTGCTGGTGTCTGGACTAAGCCCAGTTCTGGTTCAGCTACGAAAGAGTTGACCTCTGTTCTTTTGGCTTCAGTTTTCTAATTTATAAAAGTGAAGGAGATGCAATTTAGTAATGATCACAGCAATTTACTTAGCTGCTAAGCACTAAAGTTTTTCTGAATTTTTAGTGACTCTGTGCATTTTTTTCTTTAGGAACAATCTGACTGAAATCAGCATATAAACCAACATAAGGAGGAGGACATTTTCCAGATGACTTCATAAAAAAGAGAAAATCTTTTTACCATAATAAAGTACCATGGACAAGGTGGCTTAAGGACAGAGGATTTTTTTCTTCACAATTCTGGAAGGTGATCAGGATGCTGCAAGTCTGGTTTCTGGTGAGGGGGTTGGCTCATAAATGGCCACCTCTCCAATGCATCCTCACTTGGCTTTCCACGTGAGGGGAAGTGAGAGCTCTCTGGTGGCTTTCTCTTCCTATAAGCACCACACCCGCATGATCTCATTTAATCTTTTTTTTTAAGGTTTGTTTTTTGTTTGTTTATTTAGACAGGGTCTCACTTTATAGTTCAGGCTGGCCCTTAGCTCACTATGTAGCCCAGGCAAGCCTTGAACTCAGCAGTCCTCCTGCCTCTGAATCCCGAGTGCTGGGAAGACAGGCCGTGAGCCACTATGCTGGCCTTGTGATATGTGGTTATCGGGGATCAAACCAGGGACCTTGCGCTTGCTAGGCAGGTGCCAGAACCACTGATCTAAATCTCCAGCCCTCATTTTATCTTGACTACCTTCAGAAAGTCTTGTCTCTAAATATGATCACATGGAGAGCTATAACACGTGAGTTTGGTGGAGAAGGGGGTACAGTTCAGTCCATGGTAAGCAGTGACCAAACAAGACGGCAGTGTCCTATGGCCACTTCTCATTAATTGTGGCAGTGTAGTAGATAAGCTAGAGGTGCTGCATTAAATTAATGTCACAAAGGAGCCTCCTTATTTTCAGCCTACACTATTCATGGTAACTTAGTACCAAGTTATCAGTACCATCACAAGATTTCTCCATACTTTCTCTTTTTACTGATTTCTCCTCATTTTCCTGTTCTTTCTCTGCTGGCTTTTAGGTTTGGTTTCCTAAAATATAGATGACTTCCTTTCAAAGGGTACATGATCTTAGTTCTTGGTCTCGTAAACAATAATTGAACATTTAGTCTAGACCTATCTCAACAAACAGGATCTCATCCTCCTATAAAGCTTCTGCACAGCAAAAGAAACCACTGGCATTGCTAAAAGACAACCAACAACATGGGAAAAAGTCTTTACTAGCTCTTTGTCAGACAAAGGGCTACTATCTAGAATACATAAAAAAACTTAAATCAGTACCCCCAAGTTTAAAGACCCAGTTCAAAAGTGGACATCTGAAATGAACAGACACTTCTCAGAGGCAGAAGTCAAAGCAGCCAAGAAACATTTGAAGAAATGTTTAGCATCACTGGTCATTCAAGAGATGCAGATGAAAACAACACTAAGATTTCATCTCATTCCACAAAGAATGGCTGCTGTTACAAAATCAACCAGCAATAGGGCCGGAGGGTTAGCTCAGTGGTTCCGGCGCCTGCCTCGCAAGCGCAAGGTCCTGAGTTTGATCCCGGGTAACCACATATAATGCTGGGCGTGGAGACACGCCCACCAATAATCAACACGGCATACCACAATGCCGGACGTGGTGGCTCATGCCTGTAATCCCAGCACTCAGGAGGCAGAGACAGGAGGATTGCTGAGTTCGCGGCGGCTTGCCTGGGCATCATAGTGAGCTCAGGGCCAGCCTGAACTACAAAGCGAGTCCCTGTCTCAAAAAGCAAAAAAAAAAAAAAAAAAAAAAATCAACCAGCAATAAATGCTGACGAGGCTGTGGGTAGAAAGGAATGCTTCTCCACTGCTGGTGGGATTATAGACTTGTACCCATTGTGGAGATCAGTGTGGAGATTCCTCAGAAAACTAGGATTAGAAGTCTCATTTGACCCTGCTATTTCTCGGCTAGGAATATACCCAAAGGAATTCAAAGAATTATATTGTACAGTCATATGTACACCCATGTTCATAGCAGCTCAGTTTGTGATAGCCCAATTTTGGAATCAACCCAGATGCCCATCAACTGGAGACTAGATAAAGATGTGTTTTTTAAAATAAAATGGAGTATTACTCTGCCATAAAGAATAACAAGTTTCTTTCATTTATGTGCAAATGGGTACTCCTGGAGGACACACTATATAGTGAAATAAATCCCATGTAAATACCATATCTTTTCTCTGGTATGAGAACCTGTAGATGTAAATGAGTTCTAGAATGTATGCTACATTTTGTAAAATAGGAAATATTCAAAGGGAATGTGGTGGGGGAACATAATGAGGGGTAAGAATAAATATGATTTGGAAAGAAAAAGAAATAGCATGTATATAAGGGGTGGGGGGGTTGTGGGGGGGTAAGGATATGGGTAAAAATGAGAATTAACTTGTGTCATATACTGTACAAATTCCCCAATGTTGAGTGTGATTGTGAACTGTATATAAAATGTACCAATATTCAATTTTTAAAAAATAATTGAACTTATATTTTTAGTATCTATTCTTTTCTGGAAAAACAGAAGTCTACTACAAACAACAAAGGCAATGATAATTTTTTTATTGTGAAATACGTACATTTTATATACATGTCATGATCACTCTCAACATTGAGAATTTGTACCAGCATATGACATGATTTCTCATTTTTTCCCATTCCCCTACCTGCCCCCGCTCCCACCCCATACCCCCTATATACATGAGTTTGTTTCCCCTTTTAACCATCACAATTTTTTCTTTCCCCTTGTTACTTATCCTTTCCCCCTGATTTCCCTTAGGATATTTTCTATTTACAGTGTCTATCATACATTTTAGGTGTTATGTATATCTTCAGTTTCTCATACCAGAGAAAAGATATGGTATTTACACATCTTTGACCTATTTATTTCACTTATGAGTATGTCTTCAAGGTATGTCCATTTGAATAAGAATGACTCAAACTGATAATTAGTGATGAAAATAATACAGCTTATTGTTCTGTTTTAGTGAGGTAATGAGGTCTTCAAATTAACAAAAGTCAAGGAAAAAAAGAAATCTGAACTTCACTGAATGCTTGCTATGTTCCTGTGTAATACTAGGCCTTGCATAATATTTGCTTATTAAATACTCACTGTAGACTATTATTATATCAATTTACAGATAAGGAGGTTGAAGGGAAGTAATTTGCCACAGTTGTACTTTTTTTTTTTCCCCAGGGACTCAACCCAGGGCCTTCAAACTGAGCTACCTACTTACATCCTCAGCCCTTGTTTTGTTTTGAGATTGGGTTGCTAAACCCTCATCAGGACTTGAACTTGTCATCCCCTTGCCTCAGGCTGCCAGAGTGTTGGGATTACAGACATGCATTGTCATGCTTGGCTCAATTGTACTCTTAGTAGTGGGGCCTGAATTTTAACCTATATGTGCTTACCTTCAAAGTCTGTTCTTAGCAATATTATTTGGGGGTAAAAGTCAATGCATGTTATTATAAGTAGATGAGGAACCTTCCATCTTTAGAAAACATGAGATAAAACTGTGTGTTGTCACGGATAATCAAGATATATTTTGGGAGTTTTCAATTAATAATGTATCACCTGGAAGCCAGGCCCTAAGGCAGCGAGGAGCCAGCCTTTTGACTTCCTTGGACCTTGGTTCAACTATGTCCTTGATGAAAGAATTTAGACAAGACACATGGCAGCTGAGCAGAAGTTCAGGACTAATTTACTGTAACACAAGTACAGAGAGAACCGCACTTTAAGAATCCAGGGAGTGTCACAAAGACATCTGCTCTGGGGCAAAGCTGGATTTGTTTTCATGCACACAAGCTACTCCTGGGGTCAGGGGAACTAAGGTGATTGTCATCGTTTTATTTATTCAATGTATATGCCTAGGGACACTGCTTTTAGGAGTTACTTTGCATTGTCTGTATCTCAAAAATGTCTTACTTATGCCTTTCAGGAGGTCTATTTGCTTAGGAACTTTAATCATGTAAGAGTCTAACCATAATATGTGTGTAAAACATATCCATAAATTTTTTTTTTTGAGACAGGGTCTCACTTTGTAGTTGAGGCTGGCTCTGAGCTCACTATGTAGTTTAGGCAAGCTTCGAACTCAGCAATCCTCCTGTCTCTGTCTCCCGAGTGCTGGGATTACAGGCGTGAGCCACCACACCTGGCACTGTGGTATGCGGTATTGATTGCTGGTGGGCGTGAGTCTCCACGCCCAGCATTGTATGTGGTTACCGGGGATCCAACTCAGGACCTTGCGCTTGTGAGGCAGGTGCTGGAACCACTGAGCTAACCCTCTGGCCCTGTACCCATAAAATTTTTTAAAAAGCATGTAAGAGTCTAAATCAGATCTCGGTTGAAGAAGGGAGGTCTTTACAGAATGCTCCACTTTCTGTTATCATTGGGCCAGAGAACATGACAGCCAGGAACAAGGAATGCTTTGCTCTGGAAATAGATGGCTAAGCCTTGATGAAAGGAATATGCACAATGTATAGCCTTAAAATGTGACTGTGCTCTGTAAGACTGCTTTACCTCTGATAGCTAACAAATGATATAAATGTATTATGCGCCAAAGTCTTTGTGTCTTAACTAACTGGCAAAGCATGTATTTTGGACTCCCTTCCCCTTTGTCTGTTAGAGCCACTAATGTGAAACTATCTGCCTAACAGTTGCGCGTGGATAAAATTTAAAAATACAGAAGTATGTGGTGATTAGCAAGTCTCATCCCATTTTGTCTTCTTGGGTGTCCATTCTTTCTCCCCAGAGAAACTATGGTACATTTCCTTGCCTTTCTTTCCAGAGAAGTTTTACAAATTTGCATGTATTAAAAAAAATGGTGGCATGTTTTAAACATACTCTGAACTTAGCTTTTCTTCTTCTCCTTCTCCTTCTTCTTCAGCAAACAACTGGTGGTGCCTCGGGATCCATGGAAGAATAGTTCCATGGCCCACTGTGGACACCCACGTTTATGGATGCCCAAATTCTGTACATAAAATGGCCTAGCATTTGGATAGAACAGACACACGGCCTCCCTATACTTTAAGTCATCTCTAGATTACTTTAATTAAAAGCTCTGGGGTGAGACAACTTCTCACTATATATTCCTTAAAATGATTTTTTTTTTACCCTGTGCAATTATAGTAAAATTTCTTAACATTATAAAATATACAAGAAAAGAAACTTCTGTATATCCTTAATATTTGGGTGAATATCTCTAAAGTAAATTTATTAAAGAATTCAAGGTCAGTTTACTTTTGTTTAATTGTTCTGTTAACTTTCTGGTTTGTTCTTTATTTCTCCTGGGGAGGTCTACTGGGGACTGAATCCAGGGCCTTGCACAAGTAGGTAAGTGCTCTACCACTGAGCTATTCCCCCAGCCTGAACATCCAGAGTGCGATTTCCTCCAACATTTACTTGCTGAAGTAACCTTTGGATTGGGTGCAACTCCTTAAAACCAACACAACTCTAGAAGGAAAGATTATTCTGCAGCCTATGAAATGTAGAATGCAGGTTTTGCAGTAAAGCATGGCTACCATCTGGTGGTCTCAGCTTGAATAAAAATAACCTTTGATTACAATGAATTTTCTTTGTACCATGTCTTGGAGTTATAATATTAACAGATTGCAAAGATCAGAATCCATTATACTTACTTTACAGATGAGAAAATAGAATACTAAACCGTAAAGTGTCTTTCTCAAGAAAGGGACACTCAATCTACTGTTTTCTCCATTATGAAACAGTCTTAACAGTTACCTTAACAGTTACTCCATGTCAGGACTCAAGGAAAAGGAAAAAATAATAAGAGCAATTATACTTCTGAGAACTTATGATAGCTCATTTCAAATTTAAAAATAAAATATTAGAGATGGAAGGTCTGAAAGTATTCCATCTTGACAGAGTGTATGAAAAAGGACACAGAGTTCATTTGTGGGGTAGGAAGGCGAGACTTTTCCTGTGTAGGGGGCAGAGTTAAGAACCACCCGAAAAGGCTGTGGGTGTAGGAAACAAAAGAATCTTTCATAAGAAACCTGTAGGCAAACCCAGATTTAAACCCAAAGGGCACTTAATTTTCTTAGTTTCTTTAATCTTCCCTCTGAAAAGTAGTGGAAAGTAATATTCTTAAAATAGTGAATTTAGTCAGTAGCATATATTTGTATCATTCTAAAACTTTTCAGTTGATTAACAACATTAATTTCCATTCGGGTTTGTTTTTAATGCAATAGACTTATATTTTGTTGTTGTTTTTTGAGACAGGGTCTTGCTTTGTACTTCAGGCTGGCCGTGAGCTCACTATGTAACCCAGGCAAGCCTTGAATTCAGCAATCCTCCTGCCTCTGCCTCCTGAGTGTTGGGATTACAGGGGTGAGCCACCACGCCCGGCACTGTGGTATGTGGTATTGATTGCTGGTGGGAGTGAGTCACCACGCCCAACTTTGTATGTGGTTACCAGGATCGAATTCAGGACCTTGTGCTTGCAAGGCAGGCGCTGGAACCACTGAGCTAAATTTCTGGCCCCCCAAAATTTTTATTTTAAATAATTACCAACAGAAAAATTGTTCAGAAAAATTCCATATATACTTTCATCGTTGCTCTAACAATTCTCCTACTGATAATTTTTAAATGCCTGAGAGTAAATTGAAGATGTGATATACATTTCTTAAAAATAAGGATATTGTCCTATATAAATAAAACACAATGATAGAAATCAGGAAATTAATGTACATACAAAAATATTGTCTACCACTTTGTTCTGACTCAGCATAAGAACAAAAGTTAGGTTAGTTGTAATGTAATGTCCATGTAACTCTCTGCCTCTGTCTGTCTGTCTGTCTGTCTGTCTGTCTGTCTGTCTTTCTCTCTCTCTTAGGTCACCTTCTACAGTCAAGTCTGGCTTTGAACTTCATTAAGATGTAGCCCAGAATGTCCTTGAATTTGTGATCCTCCTGCCTGAATCTCTGAATGCTGGGATTATAGGTGTGTGCTCTCACAACTGGTACTTTCATATTTTTTGAAGAGTACGGGCCAGTTATGTTTTAGAATGTCTCTTAGCTTGGGTTTGTCTGATATTTTTTTCCATGATTTGCATTTCTCAGGTTATGAAGGAGTGAAGAGACTTTTTGCCCAGTATACCCATCAGTAGCACATTGCATCAATTTGCCCATTTACTGGTGATGTCTAATCACTTGATGTAGGGGATATTTATCAGGTTTCTTCACAAAGTTACTTTGTTCTCTTGTAATTAATTAGAATCTTATAAAGAAGTAGTCTAAAGGTATACAAATAGCTTGTTTCTCTGTGTAATTTCTCACACTAGTTTTAACGTCCATTTTTTATGGCAATATTAAGGTCCTTTGGACTGAGCTACATCCTCAGCCCTTTTAAAAAACATATTTTTGTTCTGAGACTAAGTTGCCGAGGCTGGATTTGAATTTGCTATTCCCCTGCCTCAGCCTCCCAGATGTCTGGGATTATAGGTATGTACGACCATATCCCATTCCCTTGATGATTCTTACCTAGCAATTATTACTTTGGCAATTGTCAAATGATCATCTTGTAATTTCATTTTTTCTTTTTCTTTATTAACAGGATTTTTACTATAAGGAAAAACTGTCTCTTGTCCCATTATTTATTCTTAACAGTATGATTTTGTAAACTCTTATTTTTTTCAGTAAGTCATAACCTATATATCTATATCTATCTATATATATATATATTTTTTTTTTTTTCTTTTTGGAGACAGGGTCTCTCTTTATAGTTCAGGCTGGCCCTGAGCTCATTATGGTGCCCAGGCAAGCCGCCGCGAACTCAGCAATCCTCCTGTCTCTACCTCCCGAGTGCTGGGATGACAGGCGTGAGCCACCACGTCCGGCATTGTGGTATGCGGTGTTGATTACTGGTGGGCGTGTCTCCACGCCCAGCATTATATGTGGTTACCGGGGATCGAGCTCAGGTCCTTGCGCTTGCGAGGCAGGCGCCGGAACCACTGAGCTAACCTTCCGGCCCTATATCAATTTTTTATTGGCTCAGTTTTAGCTGGAGAGGGCTCCTCTAGCAGGTTCCCTTGTCCCTTTGACTGTCTCTGTTATTATTTTGGGAAAAAAATTTTAATTGAATTCTTTATTGGTACATTTTATATACAGTCACACTCAACACTGGGGAATTTGTACCAGTAAATGACACGAGTTCTCATTTATACCCATATCCCTACCTACTGCACAACCCTCCACCCCTTATATACACGTGCTACATTCCCTTTGAATATTTCTTATTTCACAAAATCTATCATACATTCTAGAACTCATTTACATCTACAGGTAAAAATTTGTTTTTTTAGTGTTTTGAGACAGGGTCTCACTTTGTAGTTCAGACTGACCCTGAACTCACTATGTAGCTCAGGCTGGCCTTGAACTTGTGGCAATCCTCCTGCCTCTGCCTCCCAAGTGCTGGGATTACAGGTGTGAGCCACCATACCTGGCTTGTGAATTTTTTTTCCAGGCACAGTCAGACAATTCGGCTATTACGTGTTAAGATTTTAAAACCAAATGAAAAGTTGTCTTAGGTTTATAGAATAAGCATTTATTTAATTCCAAGTAATGGTGAAGATTTCACTGTGATGGAAATGTTACTCAAAATGTCCACAACTTGGAGAGGTGGGTCCTTCCCCAACTCTTTTTTTTTTTTTTTTTTTTTTGAGACAGAGTCTCGCTTTGTAGTTCAGACTGGCTCTGAGCTCAGTATGTAGCCCAGGCAAGCCTCGAACTCAGCAATCCACCTGTCTCTGCCTCCCGAGTGCTGGGATTACAGGCGTGAGCCACCATGCCCAGCACTGTGGTATGTGGTATTGATTCCTGGTGGGTGTGAGTCTCCACGCCCAGCATTATATATGGTTACTGGGTAATCGAACTCAGGACCTTGTGCTTGCGAGGCAGGCGCCGGAACCACTGAGCTAACCCTCCGGCCCCTTCCCCAACTCTTGCTGTGTGCACGCTCCATCCAGGACAGGGTGGAGGGTCACTTCCTTTCTGTGCACATGCGGACACTCAAGGCTCTATGCTCTTCTCTACTGATATGAATTCAGAGAATGTGAGTGCTCCTGCTAATGTAGACTCTGTTGCATCAAACTTTGCAGAGTCCACAGAAATGAATGACTGTGTTCTTAGTGTTGACCCTAGTTCAGGGGCTCATAGGCCATCTCCCGTCACCTCTGGAAACAGAGGACACAGAGAACGTAAGAGGAGTGGCATCAAACGCATCGAGACCTTAGAGCTACACTTGTGCAAAGGTCCTAAAACAAACATACAAAATTTCCCCCTTAAGTATAAACTCCTAGAGAGTTGAAGTAGTACATCCTGTACAATTTTATAAGCTAATGAAATGGATTTTACTCCTGAAATCTGATTTCCAGCCTTCATTTAGAGTTGGTAGCAAGAGCTGCACATGAGCATCCTGGATCTGGTGCCTGTTTACATCTTGATCCTGCTACTGAGAGATACAACTTGTGGTTTCCTCTGGCTGCAGGAGGAAGTAAATCCATGGCAAAGCATTTGCCCAGGATGTGTGAGGCTGAGTTCAGTTATTTTGCATGGAGCTTCTTGCACTTTTAGCTGTTACTTCCCAAATCCTTTCCAGTGCTGAGCACTCCTCTATCTGTGCCTTAGCCATTACATAAGAATCACTTACAAGAACGTGGTGGAACATACCTGTAATCCCAGCTTTCTATGAGGGTGGGGCAGACTGCAAAACTGATCATAGGTTGGGCAATTTAGCAACATAATGAGACTGTCTCAAAAATATTAAAAAGGCTATGGATGTAGCTCAATGTGAAAACCTAGAGAAAAATGCCTAGTATGGGAAAAAAAAGTCCTGAGGCAGAAATCTGAACTATGAAGAATGCTGCCTAGGCAATAAAGCCTACAGTTTGGGGTGTGTGTGGTTTGGAGTTCAGTGGTGCATATTCCCAGATGGTTTGCCTTTACATGGCTACACATTTTTGTCAGTTTTTATGAATTAAGCACTGGTTGATGTCATTTATTATTGTATGTTGAATAATGAGTTTTGCTATAATTTTTTGATTATTTTCTCCATTCCAATTAAGTAGACAGGCTGTTTGTGATCCTTTCTGCTGGCATAGAAGCTGCTGGGAACCTTTGGTGAAAGCCTAAACTCAACCATGGGGGTTTGGATGTGCTCTTGGGGACAGAGAGGCAAGAGATGATCATGCAATGGCAGTGATGGGGAGGAGGTTGACAGTGAACAGCTCAAAGCATGGAGAAGCAACAGCGATATGAACCTGCTCTTTGGCCAGAGGGTTTTATGGATCCCCTAGATAAGTGGGAGCTTATTTCCTCAAGGAGGTGTTAACTATGCCTGAGCTAGACATGGCAAGGAAATGCATATTCATATGCCCATTCAGACTTGCACAAGGAACTAATTGAAAATGAGAAAATGCTCTATTTTGCAGGTACTGTATTGGGCATGGGAAGGTGAAGAGACTCTGATTCTGCTTTTGGGAATCTTCACTGTTATTCTAATGTGGCCCTCAAGAACAATGGGAAGCTCCAAACAAGATGAGGTTGGGTTTTCTAGCAGGCCTACAGGATGCATATTTAAGCTTCCTTGGAAAAAATACTGCAATACTGGTTTGGTTTTTTTTTTCATACTTGAGTTTAGGCTAGTAAAATTTTGCCTGCTATCATAGTCATGGTTGCCCCCCACCCGGTATTGGCAGTTGAACTCAGGGCCTTGTACACGGCTTGACAAGTGTTCTATGACTGAGCTACAGCCACAGTTATTTTTCTAGGGTATTACCAAGTCACTAAGTTGCCCAGGCTGGGCTTGAACTTGTGATCCTCCTACTTCAGCATCCCAGAGTGCTGAGATTATAGGCATGTACCAATATGCCCAGCTAATGGTTGCTTTTTTTTTTGCCCACCTATGTGACTGTTAATCATAACTATCAACCTGAAGAGATTGAGATGCAGATTAACAAGGCATATTTCAGAGGCATGAATTTGTGAACTGTGTTTAGTTCCCCGTCCTTTCTTCTTGGATGCTCTTTCTAATCCATTTTTCTTCCCAGCTGCCATGAAGTAAGCAGCCTTAATCAACACTTATTTTCTGCTGCAATAGTTCTGCTTTAGAGCTAGCTAACCATGGACTGAACCCTCTGAAACTATGAGGTGAATTAAACTTTTCCTCCTTTAAACTGTAGGTGTCTGAGACTGGGGATTTAGTTCAGTGTTTCCAGTGTCTGCCTTGAAAGCACAAGACCCTGAGTTCAATCCCTCATACCACATAACCCAGTGCTGGCTCACGCCTGTAATCCTAGCATTTGGGAGGCAGAGGGAGGTGGACTGCTGAATTCAAGACTTGTCTGGGCTACGTAGTGAGCTCAGGGCCAGTCTGAACTACAAAGTGAGACCCTGTCTAAAAAAAACAACCCCCCCAAAAAAAACCCTATAGGTGTCTGGTATTTTATACCAGCTACAGGAAACCTGATTGATGCATTCTACTTTGTACCAAGCACTGTAATAGTCAGCAGACACTATCATAGATGTGTTTTTACAGTCTAGAAACTCTGTTGAGTCATTTGCTGCAAAGGATCCACCCACTAACTTGTCTACCTAAGCATTCATCAGATGTGTGCGAATCCTCTGAGTTGTAGGTCTATTTCCCTAGCTCCTCTTGTTTGGCAGGCCTTACATACTGACATATCCTATACAGTTTTATCTTTGGCTTTCTTCTCTTTTTACTCTTTGTGCAAGTATATCCAAAAGATTAAAAGAAATCCGCACTCAACATTAAACTGGAGCACACTTTTTCCCTCAGATTTGCTCCTTCCTCCAGAATCCTCACAAAACCCGAGTCATTTAGATTTCTCCTTCTTCATTGCATGCCATGTATTATGTTACTGCCTTAAAAATTTGACCTGAATCTTCCTTTCCTCTTTCATCTCCATAATTCTTGACCATAGTATTTTTCTTTCAAGTTCAAATCATCTTTTGCTTGAACTATAACTAACACCTCTAAGCTGTCGCCAGTTTCTAATCTGCAGATATTTCAATAACAATAGAAATCCATCTCTTTTGGATAGCATACAACTTATGATCTCAACCTCAGCACAACTCTATTCTTTGCCCTTAAAATTGTCTTCCCCATGCCTCCTCTATCTGGTTGTGGTAAGTCTTGGCAGTGGTGACGCCCTGTGGACCATGCTGGATTAGATCTCCTGAGTTGCTCATGTTACTCCTGTTTCCCAAAATGACTTCTATCTCTTTGTTTAAAGAAAACCTATTCATCTGTGTGCCCTCCCCCAAAGATCCTCTTTTTTCTGAAGTTTTTTGTGTCATCCTCAACTCTAGCACTGAACACTGCCCTTTATAAATACCGTATTTCTCATACCACCTATAGTATTTTGGTTAGCCTTAATTATTTATATATCTCCTCTTTACAAGACTCCAATATCTTGAGGCCATGGACAATATCTTACTGCTTTTGAATTTTAAGAGTTTACCAGGGTGATTCATGTGTAAAGTGACCATGAGACTTGGTTTGTGGCTGTTAGCCTGCCTTAATTATTAACTACACCATCTTTTTTACGAGTGTTTACTTGGTGGATAAATTATATGGTATTCTCCATGTTTCACAAATATTTGAAAGGATGAATTAAAGGTTAGGGATGTAGCTCAGTGGTACAGTTTTCCTAGAATGCATGAGGCCCTGAATTTAATTCCCAGTACTGGAAAAAAAAAGAGCCCTTAATTAGTTCTAACA
Organism: Thryonomys swinderianus; assembly: GCA_004025085.1. NCBI lineage: Eukaryota > Metazoa > Chordata > Mammalia > Rodentia > Thryonomyidae > Thryonomys > Thryonomys swinderianus. Next base: position 54,650 of record PVIC010002455.1, read on the forward strand.
TCTGAGTACTTATTACTGTACTATACATATATATTATACAGCTGGGCAAGGTGGCAGTCATCTGTAAACTGAACATTGAAGCAGGAGGATCTCAATTTTGAAACCAGCCCGGGTAACCTAATCATAAAGCAAAAAATAAAAAAAAGGCTTGAAAATGTAGCTCAGTTGCAGAGCACCCCTGGGTTCCAGCTCCAGGACCAAACCCTCTCCAACCCCCCCCCCAAACCCCTTGTCTCTCACTCTACACACACACACACACACACACACACACACACACACACACACACACACACGCTGGATGCTTATGACAAATGCCATTCTCTCTTAGCTTCACTGTTGCCTGATTTAACAGTGCTTCAAATTACAGCAGAACTTTACAGATTCGACTGTTTAGATGTTTACCTGGGTACATAATATAGATAACAAGGGGCAGTTGAATCTTCCACTAACCTAATTAACCCAAGTTGTTCGTATGTCAGGCCGATGGTAACTTCAAGGTTCACTGAACTTCGGGCAATATGGCACTCAATTATCTTTTGGAACTGCTAAATGATTTCAGATCTTGCAGTACCTTGAGCAAAATTTCCCGACGCTAGTCTTTCAAAAGTTCAAAGAACTAATAAAAATCAGTTAATCTTGTAGTGGAGGATGAGATTCAACAAAATTTTAGAAATTAGCCCTAAACCCAGATCACTCCTCAGCTGGGTTTGTGTATCTCGTTAACCGCAGGCATCAATTTTGCTTTGCCCAAAACAAAAATGGTCTCCCTTGGCGTCAACGCCCTTTCCAATGAGGGCCAATCGGACTTTACGATTCAGGACATGGGCGTTACCACTTCCGTTTGCTCTCTGGGGACTTCTAACTTCTGTCAACCAGTCGCCACCATCTACCTCTTACCCGGGTAATTTTTGTGGCTAGGACGGTGAGGCCGGCGACTTCAAGAGGAATGAGCCCTGCGCGGACACTGCGGGTGCCAGGCCGCCACGGCTACGCGGCCGAGTTCTCCCCGTACCTGCCTGGCCGCTTGGCCTGCGCCGCTGCGCAACACTACGGCATCGCGGGTGAGGCCGGGTCACGCTGCCGGGAACGGGACTCGAGGGTACGCGCTGCCGAGGGGGCGGGGCCTCCGAGGGGGCGGGGCCTCCAGTGGACGCCCTGGGAGGTGCAGGAAGCCTGGTTCCCGGCTTTCCTCTGCATCCAGAGTGGAGAACTGCTCCGGAGGTGGTGTCTAGTTCTTTGCCAGTTAAAGTGTGGAAGAGGCTTACTACCCAGGTCTCGTTCTTACAGACCGCACTCTCTCTGGTGTGAACACACACACGTACACGCTCTGTTCAGGCAGCGGGGTGAACCTGTGCGGGCCTAGCGGCCAGCTGGAAGGGCGAGATAGCCTTGCGGGGCGCCTGCCAGGTCACCCCAGTGCCTACCCAGTTGCTGGTTCACCTTACCTAGCAGTTTGCTTTTGGGCACAGAGCAGAAAAATGCGGATCGTTTCCTGGCCAGCGCCCTCAGGAAATATTACCAAGTTATGTCCTTGCCTTTGTCTCACGAGGAATGTATACATTCGAAAGCAGTTGTTTAAAAAATTGTTATTACTGTTCATTTGCAATAATCAATACATTTACCATGGGGGATTGGTCCCTGTGTACATAATCGCATTGAAAATAGTTGTTGAGCAAGCTAATTATGTCTGGCCACGGACTAGATGGAAAGGCACAGGCCCATTCTGGATTTTGTTTTCTTTTAATTCACCCCTTGGCTATTATTTACACAATTCAAGTGCCAGCTATTGTTTGCACGCTGGAGCCATGTGGCAAGTTGTTACATAATATCAGTGATCTGTGGTAGGTTTTTCCTTAAGTCTTTCAGTAGAAAAAAATGATATGATTTATAAAACTTGGAAACACTTTATCTTCACCATTATTTAGTGGTGGAACACTCATATTTACAGTCCTTGCCCACCAGGTAGATTGACATCTCATAAACCTGTGACTTACTTTAAATCTTTTGCAAAAACTCCTTAAAAGAAATTGGTATTTGAAAAAGTCAGTCATCTTTAAGTAACTCCCCCTTGATCTCTATAAAGATAAATGATGTATATTTTAAAGGACATTAGTTGTGTAGTGGAACTATTCATATTAGACAAGTTGTTACTGGTTTTCAGCACTTTGTCACCAAGTATTAGGAATTTCGGTATTTATACATTTAAAATCCCTTCTTGGACATACTTTACATTTATTGCCAAGACAGAATGATTTAGTAGAAGCGTCACAGTCTGGGGGTCTCCAAGCCTGAGATTTGTCATTTGTCACTAGGAATTGGTCACACCAGCCTGATACGTTGGCTGGTCAGGAAAGGCACTTGGGCATCTAACCCCTCTGTTGGGGCTGTGCCTAGATTCCAGTCAGAGGAGAGATGGTAAGTCGAGTATTTAATTGCTGAAGCACAACATGAAAAACACCAGCAGTTCTAACTGTTTTGTGTCCATGATCCCAGTCACTTTAAGGGAGGTTTGTGGTAGTAAAATCAGGTACTCAGAGCTTGGTACAGTACTTCTTTGGTCTTAGATGTTTCCCCTGGCAGGGCCAACAGCATGACCTTGACTTTGTTTCTCTCTGTAGGCTGTGGAACCCTACTAATATTGGATCAAAATGACACTGGGCTTACAATTTTTAGAAGGTAAGCCACTTTGATATGATGATGTTGTATTTCCTTTAAAGTTTACTTTTTAGTATTCATTTATAATTTATAAGGTTTAAACTCTAAAAAGTGGTCCAGAAAGTATAATGTGTGACAGTGCCTGACTTTGCCTTTGCTGTCTTAATATAGTTTTGTTTAATCATGCAATACCTAAGTACTTATCTGGTGGATTATCCAACACCTCTGCTTTCTTCTCATTCCTTGGATGACTGGCTGTCGTTCACAGTACTATTTCCATCAAGTTAGTTAAAGTTGAGAGAAGAAAGTAAATTCTGTCAGAAATCAACTGGCTCTTCATAGCTTAGGTGAAAGATTTTATGGGACAAGTGTTGTATACCATCACATTTTTCCTTTACCCCTCATTACTCACCCCTATACCACATTTCCCTTTGAATGTTTTCTATTTCCCTTTGAATGTTTCCCTTTTTGAATGTTTTCTATTTCACAATATCCATCATACATTCTAGAACTCATTAACATCTTCATTTTCTTGTACCAGAGAACAGATACAATATTTACACATCTGTGACCTATTTATTTCACTTATGAGTATTTCCTGAAGGTATGTCCATTTGAGTATAAATGACTCAAAATTACCATCTTTAAGACAGAGTAATACTCCATTTTGTAGAAAAACCACTTTTTGGGGGGGGCAGTATAGGGGAATAGAACTCGGGCCCTTGTGCACCAAAGGTTGTCGTGGTACCACTTGAGCTAAATCCCTAGCCCCAAACCACATCTTTATCCAGTCTCCAGTTGATGGGCTTTTGTGTTGTTTCCAAGATTTAGCTTATCACGAGTTGAGCTGCTATGAACATGGGTGCACATATTGTCACTATGATATGATTTGAAATTCTTTTGTGTATATTCCTAGCAGGGCAATAGCAGGGTGGGATCTCTAATCCTAGTTTTTTTTCTTTTTTTGAGACAGGGTCTCACTTTGTAGTTCAGGCTGGGCTTGAGCCCACTATGTAGCCCAGGCAAGCCTGGAACTCAGCAATCCTCCTGTCTCTGCCTCTTGAGTGCTGGGATGACAGGCATGCGCCACCACGCCCGGCACTGTGGTATGCGGTATTGATTGCTGGTGGGTGTGAGTCTCCACGCCCAGCATTGTATGTGGTTACCAGGGATCAAACTCAGGACCTTGTGCTTGTGAGGCAGACGCTGGAACCACTGAGCTAAATCTCCGGCCCTCTAATCCTAGTTTTTTTAGGAATCTTCACACTGACTTCATAGAGGATATACCAGTCTACATTACTACCATCAGGAGAGAAAGATTCGTTTTTCTCTGCAGCCTCACCAGCATTCGTTGCTGGCTAATTTTGAGATAGCAGCCATTCTTTGTGGAGTGAGATGAAATCTTAGTGTTGTTTTCATCTGCATCTCTTGAATGACCAGTAATGTTGAGCATTTCTTCATATGCTTTTTGGCAGCTTTTATTTCTTCTTCTGAAAAGTGTCTGTTGATTTCAGCTTCCCATTTTTGAATTGGGTCTTTAAATTTGGGGGGACTGATTTTTTTAAGCTCTTTATATATTCTAGATAGTTGTCCTTTGTCTAAGAGGCAGCTGGTAAAGATTCTTTCCCAATTTGTTGGTGGTCTTTTTTGCTCTGCCGGTGGTTTCCTTTGGTGTGCAGAAGGTTTTTAATAAAAAAGAGATCCTATTTGTTGATTTTTTCTGCTAGATCTTGTGTTATTGAGGTTTTGTTCATAGAGTCTTTCCCTAAGCCAATGAGGAGACCTAATTTTAATCCAACCTTACTGTTTTCTACCCATATTGCCTGGGTTATTCTAGCCTTTCTGTTTTTGCTTCTGTAAAGTACTACTTTACTTCTTCCCCATAGTTGTGATGGTCACATGAGACACGTGTGTTAACATATGTCATAAACTAAGAACACAACCCATAATAGTAACATTGTGATTGCCATTTATTTTTTCTTATATGATTCTGGTGTAGCTTTGACTGGAATGATGGCCTATTTGACGTAACTTGGAGTGAGAATAATGAACATGTCCTCATCACCTGTAGTGGCGATGGCTCGCTGCAGCTCTGGGACACCGCCAAAGCCACAGGGCCACTGCAGGTCTATAAAGAACATGCTCAAGAGGTAGGAAGAGAATCTCTTTGCGTTGATTATTTTCTTTTTAGATTTTGGTTGGAATCCACTGGGATGGACACAAAGGAACTATTTTCTGGGGACAAGTTGAAATTTAAATGATTATTATATATGTTAGGAATTAGCTGTTATCCGATTATTCAAACAGAAAGTACCTCGTGGCCTAAAGGGGCTGGGAAAGAAAAGAAAAGGTCAGGCTAGTGTGTAAGCAGTAACACCTGTTAATTTTTTGTGATTAAGAAGTTTATTTTTATGAGGATACCAGATAGTGTTTTATATTTATAGCTATTAAAAATCAATATATCTAAGATTAGTACTGAAAATTATGAAAAGTTTTGGTTACTCTGTTATGTTGTGATGGCTATTTGAATAAGTACAGTTGTAAATTACCATGTTTTCAGAAGAACACTGACTACTAAGACAACTTTGGTAAAGGAGGAACTTCAATTTTAGAATGTTCAGTGAAAGAAAGAATCTCCACAGACCAACATGCCCAAAATTCATTTTTGGTAACTTGGACTTTTGCCATCTTATACCACATATATTACATGTAACTTTCTCTTTTGGTTTTATTTTAAAAATATTTTTCCTTGTAGAAGTTATTTTTCTTAATTTTTGTTGCCTTTTATTTATATAAATTCTAGAATGGTAACTATTAGATCACAAAATAATATCTAGTTATATTAATGTTGTTTTTCTTTAAACCAACTTTAGGTTGTTATTTTGTTCTAAAATATTCATAAAATCCCAAGGTTGGTTAGCTGCGTGGTACATTTATTTGTTGTTAATATATATTAAGATAAATATGTAATGAATAAAATAAATGTATGCATCAGTTTTGAACAACCAGTGGTATGTATACATTCTCTGGGAAATACTATTCTAGAATGTCCCTGACCTGTGCTACCTCGTGCTTGCCTTCATCTAAGTGAAAATGAATTTCCTTATTTCAGAAGATACTGCATATGACTTAGGTTGCTCCACTGGTTGAAAGATGCTTATCTTATGCCCACATCTACCTTCTGTAGCATCCAGCTGTTGCTTCACTTTCTCTGAAGTGGCAAGACTAAGACCAATATCCTTTTCTAGGAGAAACATAGAACACAGCCATTGTGCTCTCTTGTCTGTCCTCTGCCAAACTACACGTGTCATCTCTTCAGCCTGTCCTCACATTACATGGTCTGTATGTCATTTACCCTCCTAGCTACCCTCCTTTTGTACTCTTTTGTTTTTCATTGTCTCTTTGACTGTAGCCATATTCCCTGAGATGGCTGTGTACACATCTCTCTCAGCCATGCTATAGCGGTGGGTCCCTTTGATTTTACTGCAACACCATCGAGATCTTTGTTATTTGAACTGTTGTGTGTAATTATGAAACTGTTTCTTGAACTGAAGACCACTTGGTTTTGTGTGTGTGTGTGTGTTTTGCAGACTGTTATTCTAGAATGTCCTTTCTCATTTTCTTTTCATATGCTATTTTTGTTAGTCATGTGTATCAGCTAGAATTCCTTGGCTTTTAATATAATAGAAAACCCAACTAAAAATATCTTAAGTTACTAGATTTTATCATTTTCTGATTACTCTAGTTTATTAATTTACATGGATATTTGAAGTAATAAACTAAGAGAAGCTTTTTGGGTATTTCTTGTCACCTCCACTTCTTGATACTGATTTCTGTCCTCCACAGTTCCATGAGCTATTTCAAAGTACTAGAGACTGTGTGGCTTGAGACTAAGCTACATCCCCAGCTCTTTATGTTTTTTATTTTGAGATGGGGTATCACTAAGTTGGTCATACTGGCTGTGAATTTGTGATTCTCCTTCTTGAGCCTCCCAAGTACCTGAGATTATACACATAAGTAGCCATGCTTGATAGGAATCTTATTTATAAGGACATTAATCCCATGAAAGGGACTCCTGCTTTATAGTCTAATTACTTCCCAAAGGTTCCAGCTCCTACTAACATCATGTTGGTGTTAAAATTTTAACATGTGAGTTTTGGGATTCTATATAGTAAGTATATCAAATAATAATGATTTCTGATCAAGTGAGTTTTGAGGAACCAATAAATATTTGTTGATAAATTAATAAATGAATTAGCATAGAGGATACCTATTTTTTTCCAGTGTTCCAGGAAACTATGTTATAACAGAATAGTAAGCATGGAGTCACTTTCTGCTATGAAAGAATGATAAGGATGAACAACGTAGTTTCTGTCAACCTTGGGTTTGAATTTTAGTTCTGTAACTTATATGCCAAGGGTGCTTTGGTAAGTTTCTTGTTTTTTCAAAACTCTGGTTTCTTGGGCCGGAGATTTAGCTCAGTGGTTTTGACACCTGCCTCGCAAGCCCAAGGTCCTGAGTTCCATCCTGGTAACCACATACAATGCTGGGCGTGGTGACTCATGCCCACTAGCCATCAATACCACATACCACAGTGCCGGGTGTGGTGGCTCATGCCTGTAATCCCAGCACTTGGGAAGCAGAGACAGGAGGATTGCTGAGTTCCAGGCTTGCCTGGACTCCATAGTGAGCTCAGGGCCAGCCTGAACTACAAAAGCAAGACCCTGTCTCAAAAAAAAAACAAAAAACAAAAACAAAAAAACTCTGGTTTCTTCATTTGTAAACTGAGCACAGTTGTACTTAGTGTCAGAGGGGTATAGTGAGTGCTTGCACAACAGCTGGCACTGAATAAATTTGAGCTAGTATTGCTTTTTTTTTTTTTGAGACAGGGTCTTGCTTTTGTAGTTCAGGCTGGACCTGAGCTCACTATGTAGCCCAGGCAAGCATCGAACTCAGCAATCTTCTTGCCTTGGCTTCCCAAATCCTGGGATTACAGGGGTGAGTCACCTCGCCTGGTATTGTTATATGTGGTTACCTGGATCAGTCAGGACCTTACGCTTGGTAGGCAGGTGCAGGAACCACTGAGCTAAATATTTGGCCCTCTTGTAATTCTTTTGCATATATCCCCAGCAGGGGAATAGCAGGGTCAAATGGGACCTCTAATCCTTGTTCTTTGAAGAATTTTCACACTGATCTCTATAATGGTTATACCAGTTTACATTCCTACAAACAGTAGAGAAGGGTTTCTTTTTTTCCACAGCCTCACCAGCATTTGTTGCTGGCCAATTTAGAAATAGCAGCTGTTCTTTGTGAAATGACGTGAAATCTCAGTGTTGCTTTCATCTGCATCTCTCAAATGACCAATAATATTGAGCATTTCTTCATGTACTTCATAGCTGCTTTTACTTCTTTTTCTGAAAAGTGTCTGCTCATTTCAGCAGCCCATTTTTGAATTGGGTCTTTAAATTTGGGGGGACTGATTTTTTTAAGTTCTCTATATATTCTAGATAAGCCCCTGCTTAAGAAAGGGCTCTGGTGACATCGTTTTAGATCATTTTGAGACAGGATATCTGATGATAACTGACAGAGTTCCCCTTTCACCTCACTGAGGAGCCCAGATATGGATGAGATGTGGAGATTTTCTGCTGATTACCTGGACCAGCTGTCAGGAGCTAGTTTCTTTTGAAGAACTTTTGTGTATTTGCGAGAGAATAGCCCTGGCCATTACCCTTCTCCTTCAATTGTCACCTTAGTTTCCATTAGTTCCGCAGAATTAGAGATCTGTCTCCAAAGGGTACCCAAGTGCTTATCTGGTCTATATTCATTCCACTTACAATTGGCTTCAGTGAGAGTGGGAATTCACCAGAGGGCAACTGGTGGAACCTGTCCTCTGCTTTGAGATATCTGACTGAGATGAACATCTGCATAGGTTAAGATCTGTGCAAGAGCACAGCATGTTCGAGCCCTTTGGTGTCACTGGAGCAGAAGTGTGTGGTGGGTGGCATGATGGGAGGTGAGGTAAGTGTTATTTGCTGTATGGCTGCAAATGCCTCCTAGAGGGATTGTACATTAGGCTTTGACAATTCAAGAGAAAGGTAGACTGAGTAGATTTCAGGCCACACGATGTGAGCAAAAACCAGGACATACATGGATGGATTAATACAACCTATTTTCCACTTAATCCACTTCTTCAGGGGTTAGCTGTTAGCTGTTAGGTAGGACTAGACTACACATGGGACATTTGAAATTTTAATATTATAATAAGAAAAGTATACAAATGAAAATACTTGTTTTACTCAGTAGTTTTCAAACTCGGCTGCACTTTAAAAAACCTTTATGCCCAGGTTAGATTGTCTTGGGATTGGAGCAAGGTATGGGTATTAAGATCCCCAGATAACTCATTGTACAACAGTGTTCAGAACCCATTGCTTTAACTTCCTACACATTTAAGAGTAATGACATTGATATATGTGTTAGCCAATATTTTGGGGGTTGTAGGTATAAAAATATAGATTTAAAAAGTCTTTAATAAAGAAGATGATTTGCTTTCCTCCTAAAATCATTATTCATAGTCTGTTTATCTAATGTCAGAGCTTCCTAAATTTTGGAGACATTCCTAATTTTAAGGAAGAGAAAATGATAATTTTAGAAGGGTACAAGCTGTAATAGAATAAACAGAGGATGTCTTTCATGAGTGATTATTGCTACTATGTCTATCCTGTCTCATACATTTAATGTAGTGTCAGCACCACGCCTGTTTCCAAGGCAAGGTAGAGATTAGCACCCCATTTTTCTCCATTTAGAATCTATTAGGAGACATATATAAGAGAATTGTGTAATCTTACTAGATAATTTTAAATCATATGGAACTATAAATGGTATTACTTCAAGCTCTCACAGAGTGGATTTATTGATGGAACTATTTTAATATGTGTAGAAATTACATTTTGCATCAAACAGGACTATAAGAATATATTGCATGTTATATATATTATTTACTACAAATATATATGTGCTATATACTATATATATATATTTCAAAAAGTAGCAATACAAAGATAATGCAAAAACAAAATGGTTACCTTTAATAAATGTAAGAGAGAAAGGGCATTGGGGCAAAGATGGAAGTGAGATTTCTCTAAGTATAACTTCTGTTACAGTTTTAATTTAGGACTATTGAAATATTTTATATAATTAGAAATCACAGTTTAAATTAGAAAAAAGGCAATGCTAAAAATCGAAAACTAATCTATTGGTTAGTCAAACTAAGTTTTGAAAATAATTATTTCAAGTAATTTAAAAACATTATTGTACATATGTTTGGTAAACTGAAGAATTGGAATACAGTTTATTGAAATAAGCTACATTAAAAAATGTCAGTATCATTCTAAACTCTTACATGTATCTAATAGCATAAACGTTAACAGTAATTATGTCATTAGAAGATAAAAGTTTTAGTGTAAGAGAAAAGAGAATAAAGAAGGTAAGTAGCAGTATTTAATCTTAATATTGAATGAGAATTTCCATAAATAACACAAGTGATTTTTCTCTGATATGTAGATGTATTTTCTAGTTCTTTGAGGTGTAATGAGTTAGAAGTAATGAAACTCAGTAGCAATGAATGTCCTAGTATCTCGATTATTGCTTCTAAATACTGTCCTTTCTTATTATTTATCTAAATACTATCCTTTCTTTCTTCTAATAGTGTTTCTTTCCTTTCCTTTCTTCTAATACTATTTCCTTTTCTTCTTTATAGAAATTATTTATTCCTGGGCTGAGTGGGAAATATTCAGGATGGAGTTAAGTCTTCTTGCATTGCAAAGGAAGAAAGCTCTTAGGTGCCAATAGAGACCTGTCCAGAGTTTAGAGAGCAACTTGAAGGGGTTCTCACTGGCTAAAGATGGAATAATTTGTGCATCATAAAGAATGATAATAATGAATTGAAGCACGATGCGTATACACACTTACATGCATTTTTACTCCTTATATGAAATTGTGATGATTAGAAAATCATCACATTAAAGATTATTGGGACAACCACTTTATCCTAAAAATTAATATAGAATCAGGCACTTATCTTGCCTTTTCTGTATGAATTCTATTATGGAGTAATGAAAAGTTGATTAAAAATTTCATAACAGAATCCTGACTAATATATGTAGGAGAAATAACAGAACTTAAAAATCATCAGTAGCTAGCTCCTAATGAAATAATGACTGGAGGCGAGGGTCATCTGCACAGGCTAAAATCATTAATTTAAGACTGAAACATTCTCTGAACAATCTTGGATCACTAAAAGTGGGTCAGTCAGAAATTATATGCCTCTTAATGTAATAGCAAGCTAAAAAAATTGAACTGAAATCTGATTAAGCCTCCAGATCTAACTTTCAATTTAAAGGAAATAGGAAGGGGAGAGGAAGATGTTAAATACTACCAACAAGGAAACAATTAGCCAAATCAAGAATGTAGAGAATTCTACAGGATGAAAAACTTTTGTTTCTTCTCTAGCAGAGAAATGTCAGAGGGAAGGGGACAGGAAAAGCAAAGGAGCAGGAGGAAGGTTATTCTAGATTAGAAGAGACCTAATTGTGGTTGTGGAGGAGCATGCCTATAATCTGTGCTCCAAAGGAGGCTGAGACAGGAAGACTGCAAGTTCCACTCCTACCTGAGCAACTCAGAGAGATGTTGTTTCTGTACGCCACATTTCCCACCTCGATGAGAAGGACTTGGGCCCCCCGCCAGTGGCACCGGGGAGTGGGTTTTCCGTATGGGGAGAGATGTTGTTTCAAAAAAATAAAGAGCATGGGGATATTTCATTGCTGAGTAGCACCCTTTCTCCCCCCAAAAGAGGGAGGCATAATACTATGTGAATAATGTGAATCTTATTTGGATACTGATTCAAATAAACCAACCTGTAAAAAAGATTTTTTTTTTGTTTTGTTTTGAGACAGGGTCCATTTTGTAGTTCCAGCTGGCCCTGAGCTCACTGTGTAGCCCAGGCAAGCCTCAAACTCAGCAATCCTCTGTCTCTGCCTCCCAAATGCTGGGATTACAGGTGTGAGCCACTATGCCTGGCACTGTGGTATGTGGTATTGATTGCTGGTGGGCGTGAGTCACCATGCCCAGTATTGTATGTGGTTACTGGGATTGAACTCAGGACCTTGCGCTTGCAAGGCAGGTGCCAGAACCACTGAGCTAAATCTCCGGCCTAAAAAAGATATTTTTGTGATAATGAGAAAAATATGAATATATAGTTTTAGACAATATTGAGGGATCATTATTAATCTGGTGAGGGGTGAAAATGGCCTAGTGCTAATGTAAAAATTTAAAAAAGTTCTTCTGAAATATTTAGTGAGTAAAATGGCTGATGTTAAAACATTCCAGCAGTCAGTCAGTAATGGGATAGAAGACACAAGATGGGCAAAATGTTGTTAGTTACAGAAAGGTGTAATAGGTACCTGGGGGTTTATTGGACTGTTCTATGTGGTTTAATATATGTTTTTAAAATTTCCAAATGAACTTTTAAAATTTGTTTCTTATTTAAAGAAATATGTAGTCCTTTCTAATCACTCAATAATTAAAAGTCTGTGTCCCTTTCTTTGCATTGATACAGATAAATATGAAAATCTTGGGCATGATTTTTATTTAACATTTTATAATGACATTGACCAATTTTAAGAAGACACTAATTTATGGTTGATTAAAAAATGAGCTCTTTGAGAATTTGTTTCATTCATAAAATGTGTCCTCTCAACCTGGTTTTAAAGAAGTTTAGATTTCATAAAGCAGTACATAATATTTTTCAGTGTTTCTTTTTCAGTTTTCCATTTCCTCAATTACTTTTCTTCACTACTGCCAAGAATAAATTCCTAAGAAGACATTTAGAGAACCCTGCTTTTAAAATATAAAATTGGGTACTGCTAATGTCTTCCATTTTTATATTTAATTGACCATTTGCCATGTCTGTTTATTGAGAATGGAGGGAGAAATTGGGAATAGGGAAAAGAGGAAGAGTAGACTAAGATGTGCTTTCTCCGAAGATGTGTTTTTCTGTTCATTTGTTCCAAGAACTTTCGGTTGACTCTGCTAAGTGCAAGGTTGTGTGCTCAGCCTAGCATGGAAGATGGGGAAGATGAGTGGGTCAGGCTTGCTCTTACTCTTCCAGAGTCCTTGCCTTCTCCAGGGGAGAGGCTGAAGCTGCTGGTGTCTGATGTGGAATGTGCTAAATACTAAGAGTGAACATAGGGCTGGGTGAGGGAAAGGTCTTGTCTGGGAAGGGGCAGGGAGGGCATCCTAAATGTGGAAGAAAAGTTGGAATAAATTAGCCAGGTGTGAGAAGCAAGGCAAAGAGCCACCTAGAAGTTGAAGAGTGGAGCATGAAGGCCAAGTGCAGTCACCCTGATCACCAGTGGGAAGACACTTCTAAAAATTTGCTGTGAAATATTTCATACATGTAAGGTACATGTAAGATGTAAAAATGGTGTATTGAACACTTGCCTGTTCATCATCTACATTAAGAAATTAGAAGTCTTGGTTAGCCCTTCTGTCCTTTCTCCCTCTTTTTCCTTCCTTCTTCCCAATAGTCACCACTATCCTGTTTTCTACTTTTAATTTTATTGCTTATCTTTTTACTTTTACCATGTATAGACATATTCGTAAACTATGTGCTATATAATTTTGCATAATTTTGACCTTTGGGAAGTACAAATTGACATGGATGAATCTCACATAGTGCTGAATGAAAATGATAAGCTGCAGGAGCCACATAATATGAAACCATGGAAAAGCTACAAGGGGTTGACATTAATCTGTATTGATATCATTTTTATACAGTATGGATAATGGCCAGAAGTGAACAAGAATCTGGGAGAAGCAGTTAGAAGGGTGTTACGGTTGGAACAGTAGCTTTGGGTTGGTGGTTGTGGCCTCTTCAGAAAAATTAGGTCCAAACCCTCGACCACGGCTCTTCAGCGTTTTGCCTTGTGAATCTTTGCCTTTGCTTTCCCACAGCTATGGTAAGCTTGTTTCCTGCTCCCAGTCTTCCCTGTTCTCTCTACCAGAAGCCATTCCTTTTGGATCAGCACCCTAGTCTTGTATCACACTCAAATCTCTGCTAAAACAGATCTTCCCTGATCGTTGTATTGAGAAGTCACCCTGTGCTGTTGCTTTCTTATTTGCTTTATGTTTGTAGTTTTTAAAATCATAACTAGAAGTTATACAGTTATTTATAGATGTCTTTTGCTAAAATGTAAGGTCCATGAGGGCAGGTCTTGTCTAACATTATATCTGCACCCTCTTTGTCTTGTACACAGTAGGTGTTTGCTAAATGTCTGTTGAGTAGACTAATGAATTGGCTTGAGGTTGGGATAGTAGAATCCAGTCTTCTCTGTCCAGTTGTCTTCCCAAACATCTCTATTGCTAGAACTTTTTTCAGAGTTTGAACTTAATGCTCAAGTGCTGGTCATAGTAGATATTTCCACTCATTTTCTTGCTGCTGCAAGACATGCTATCTTCCTTTCTTCATTCTTCCATTTTTGCTAATGGCGCTATCACTAAAGTTCACAAACCTTAGTGTTATCTTGCAGTGTTCTAGCCCTAACCACTAGGGCACTGTATGTTCTCATTTGTGTTTTTAGGGGCATCCTTGGTTACTGACTGACCTTGACTTTCTGCCTTCTGATTTTTTAGTGAGTTTTTAAGGTCCCACTCAAAGCATCTCTTTTGGGAATCCAGCTGAATTTTCTGTCACAGCACCTCCTTTGCACTTATGTCTACAGTTGTAAAATATCCTAATATCTTCCTTACAATAAAAATGTTTTGATCAAGTTGTCTCTTATTTCCTTCTTTATCATCTCATTTTTAAATGCCCACCACCATGTCTGTCCTACCCTGTGCTTTATTGTAGAGATTAATGGTTGCTGCTTTGTTGTTTGACAGACAGAACAAGCAGCAGCACTGCCACCCATCATTTGTTCTCTTATGACTGGGTTCTCCCCGAGCTGATGGAGCCTGCAGTATTAAGAGATGAGCAGTCAAAAGTTTCAACTCTGGCAACACAAAGGAAGGATGTGAAGGCAGCGGAATCTGAGCTGAAAGTGTTAGTCTTTAGTCAGTAGCACTTAGCAATGATGCAGGTCGTGAAGGTAAATTTGGTTACAGTGTTTTAACTAATGATTATTGAGTGTTTTCATTGTGATGAGCCCAGATGTATTCAAAACTCCACAAAGTTTTGCCCATGAGAGGGTCTCAAAATCTAGGGAGTGTGGCAGTTATTAAACATTCCTTTTAGTAAAATGTATAAGTGGTAGGTTAGATGTAGGTACAAGCTGAGATGGAAGCACAGAAGGGCCCATTTGACTGGGTGAAGGGCTAACCAAGCCAGGGCAGGCTTTGTTCCTAAAGACTGTAAGGGGGCACATCTTGAAGGTAAGTGGGGATTCAGGAATGGACAGGGACTTTATGTTCTTGGATATGGATAATTCATAAAAGTGGAATCAGGAGGAAGGGGAGGGCTTTATGTCTCTTGATATTAGAGCCCAACAAAACCAGGAAGTTTGACTTAACAGGGCCTTCGAGCACTTGCTATCTCCGCAGACAGTCTGGCAATCCAGAGTGGGCTCTCAAGTAGGCTGCTTAAGTTCAGATTTCAGCTCTATACCTAATTAGCCTTGGGAATGTGGACAAGTACTTAATCTATCTGGGCCATGGCATCCAAGTATCTTCTTTGTAGAAAGACCAATAAGATAAATGTGTTCCAAGTGAGAGGAACTCAGAGGGGCTAATGGCAGTCTTGTACTGAAATAAAATTAGAAAACAAAATTTTAAAAATCACATCTTATGTTTCAGTTGCACCTTGTAGCTTATAGTAATGGACTATGTATAATCTGTCATAAAATGACAGAATAAAAAACAT
The DNA here is from genome assembly GCA_004025085.1 of Thryonomys swinderianus. Lineage (NCBI taxonomy): Eukaryota > Metazoa > Chordata > Mammalia > Rodentia > Thryonomyidae > Thryonomys > Thryonomys swinderianus. The sequence goes on from PVIC010002455.1 coordinate 70,218, forward strand.
TTCCCTAAATTTTCAAATAGCTTATTTGAAATGGTTCACTGAGAGCAGTGAAGCATAAATTGGAATAGTCACATTAGATAACTAAAGTTGTTTATTAAGAAATCTGAAAGGATTACCTATTTATAATAAGGTTTTTCAAAGAAAGCCAAATAGGGTTACTAAATGAATTTTAATGCTTTCTGATAAATATTGTCAAGGTAAGATTTTTTTCTTACTGATTTTCTAATCTGCTCTGACATTCCTTTTTTTTTGTTTTTTGTTTTTTGTTTTGTTTTGTTTTGAGACAGGGTCTTGCTTTGTAGTTCAGGCTGGCCCTTAGCTCATTATTAAGCCCAGACAAGCCTCGAACTCAGCAATCCTCCTGCCTCTGCCTCTCAAGTGCTGAGATTACAGGTGTGAGCCACTATGCCTGGCACTGTGGTGTGTGGTACTGATTGCTGGTGGGTGTGAGCACCATGCCCAGTATTGTGGTATGTGGTTACTGGGGGATCTAACTCAGGACCTTGTGCTTGCTAGGCAGGCACTGGAGACATTGAGCTAAATCTGTGGCCCTGCTTTGACATTTCTTCTAGGGGCTACAAATAGTGATTTGTTGATAGGTTTAAAAACGGGTATACTTTATTTTAGTGAAGGTTTGAAAATATTCTGTAGAATTACATTAAATAAGATGGGGTGTTATCTACAAGGAATTGGCCTGGCAGAATGGATAGGGGCACCATTCCATTTCTCAGGTGTGGTGCTGAGATGGGTAGGACTTTATTTGATGTTTCCATGGAGTAAATCCACTGTTCTAGCTGGCTATCACTGTTATAAAGACATGAAGTGTAACATTGAACTTGGTGCTGCTTTGCTTTCTAAACCCTTTAAAATCTTTTTAGGTATATAGTGTTGATTGGAGCCAAACTAGAGGTGAACAGCTTGTGGTGTCTGGCTCATGGGATCAGACTGTCAAAGTGGTATGTCAACATTACAGAAATTTGAAACAAATGTTGTTCTCTCCAGAGCTTCTGAATCTTTTCTTTTCCAAAATACTCCCATGGCTATGAACTAAAAATTAACTAAGCATTGATTATTTTGGCCCCTTAAATACCACTTTTTAAAACTTAAAAAGAGATCCTAAAAATACTTTGGGTATGTATATATGTAAATATATATGGTATATGATAGTGTGTGTGTGTGTGTGTGATTTGCCTCTGGTGATTGATCTTTTCATTTATTTGTAGTGGGATCCAACTGTTGGAAAGTCTCTGTGCACCTTTAGAGGCCATGAGAGTGTCATTTATAGCACAATTTGGTCCCCCCATATCCCTGGTTGTTTTGCTTCAGCCTCAGGTAAGTAATTGTGAATTTACCAAAAATACTGAAGTCTGGGTTTGTTTCTTCCATTAGGTGGCACTGTGTACCCTAAATTCAGAGAAAATGGGAGTGTTACTCTGCTTTTGTTCTCCTAAGGCCATCTTTTATCCAGTTCTTGACAAGAGTTAGCCGAAACTCAGGTTACATTGTTTTTTTTTCAATGATTCTGACTCCTAGAGAGTGACTCCTAGTTTCTTGGTAAGGACAAATCTGTGGATGGTAATATTAAAACTGAGAGAAGGAATATACTTGAAAGAAAAGATCTTTTTGTTTTAGAAAACTCCTGAACCAATGAGACATGCATGTGGGTTTATCAATGAGCAGGGTGAATTGGAGCTGAGACATAGAGCCTTATGCATAAATATTATGTCATTGGCTCATAGCTGGTAGCTAAAATCATCACAGTAAATCAGCCCACCCAGGACAAACTAAATGGAGGAAATTTTAGAATAGCTCACAAGTAGATAAACAAATGCCCTTTGATCAAAATAGCTGACAGTTTCTATAAATAGTTTTATTGGAACATAACCACATTCATTCACTTACACATTATCTGTGGCTGCTTTCACATGACAGTGGCAAATTCAGTAGTTATTACAGAGAACTGATGGCTTAAAGTAAAAAATATTTACTGTCAAGCCCCTTGTAGAAAATGTTTGCTGACCCCTGGTAGAGAACCATAAGAACAGAGAACATATTGGGAGCTTTTTTGCACAGTTACTTATTTAAGGGAAGGAAAAAGACCATAGGTAGAGGAGCAAGTGGGTGTTTCTAGTATTGTCTTCTCATTTAATTATTCAGCATCCAAAGGCAGGTAATAGCAAGGTAAGATAAATGTTTTTTTCTTGCTAATAAACTGTCAATATTGTGAGTTGTTGAATTATGTTGAGTGGCTTCAACAGGAAATGTACTGTCACAGAAATTCTTTTCAATAATTTATTTTCTCATTTTTAATTCTAAAAATTAATGATAACCAAATTTACCTGAATTCTGGAAGTGTTATTTGATTGAAGAAACTCAAGTTGTATATAAATATATCCACTTAGATTATGTAATATTATGAAATTCTTTTTTTTTTTTTGAGACAGGGTCTCACTTTGGAGTTCAGGCTGGCCCTGAGCTCACTATGTAGCCCAGGCAAGCCTTGAACTCAGCAATCTTCCTGTCTCTGCCTCCCGAGTGCTAGGATTACAGGCGTGAGCCACCACGCCTGGCACTGTGGTAGTGGTATTGATTGTTGGTGGGCGTGAGTCACCACGCCCGGCATTGTATGTGGTTACTGGGCTAGAACTCAGGACCTTGTGCTTGCGAGGCAGGCGCTGGAACCACTGAGCTAAATCTCCAGCCCCAAACATACTACTTTTTAAAAAATATTCTAAGTTATCTAAGTCTTTGCTTGTTTGGTCTGTAATCTGAATTAAATCTTTTCCAAAATATTAAGTCTTTGTTGATGAGATCAGTTAAAAATTTTTGTAATCACATTCCCTTTTTTAAGGATGTATTTCTACTTTGATCTTTTATCTGTTTGTGACCCAGCTAATCATAAGGTTGGGCATACATTAAGTAAATGATGGCAGTGTTAATATACTTAATTTGAATTAATGAACCTTTTGACCTGTGTAAATAACTTGAGTTAATCACCTTTTTTCCTTTAATTTAATGAAAATTAAAATAGTTTTGTAATCAGTGAATCTGTACTGTATGATAGTCACAGTTTAGTTTAATAGTTACAATTTTACTGCTTTATATTTTTACCATTGTTGAAAAGTCTTAACAAAGAGAGTGTTGCCCAAAATTGAATTATAATTCTTATAAGGATGTAAAAGAAATTTTTTGGGAGGGAGTGATGTCCTTTGGCCTAGTAGCTTTTACTGTAGTGTCAAAGGGGTTTCTTGAGACCCTGATGAAATTAGTGCTGTAGAATAGATCCACCTTCCAAATGAACAGCAACATGCTTCCCTTCCAGGCAAATGGTGGAAGCATGTCTGCTGGCTGCTCCGAAGGTAGTGCTCTCAGTGAATTAAGTTTAGTAATAATATAATTTTACGTATTTGGAAAAGTTTTGGTAAGTAAGTTGCATTGAAGTACTGATAGATTTTAGAAAATTTGTTCAGTTTTCTATTGCATGTAAGGTGTTTTTTTATTATGATTTAAATAACAAGATAGAAAATTACCTTCGTTTTCTTTTTTGGGGAGTGAGTCTAGGTCCTTTTGTCTGCTAAACACACACACTCCACCACTGAGCTACACTCCTACCCCATCTTCATTTGTTTTAATCATTGTTCTTTTTATGTCTATGACCAAACATAAAATCTAGTGACAGAATCATAAACTGATACAGCTGTGTTGTTTAAATAACAGGTAGAATTAGGTGTACTAGCCTTTTATTTGAGCTGAGTCACATGGGCCTCTTCCTTTTATACTGGCCTTTGGCATTGTATATATAATACTAACTTCAGATAATGGAGGTAGAATATTCAATGTATAAGACTAGATAAAAAAGATCAGCTATCGAGTTAGTAATGTAATTACCTTTAACTCTTTAAACTCTCTGTGTAGTGTGCATGGGGGATATATAAAAATTTTTTATTGGCAAAATGACCATTTGCTTTCACAGAAGGGAGCCTCTGTTTAATTATATTATTTTCTTGTGCTATATTACAAATATAGTTATTGTTTAGCTTTGATTAAAAGTAAAAAATAAAAGCCCTGCACTTTATTGCATTGAAGAACATAATTTATTTGCTGATACATTTGAAGGAATGAGATTGGGTTTTAAAAGTATGGCTGGGAGTAGGGCTCTGCCTGCCGTCATGCTGGTTCCAGTCACATCAGGTAACATGTGATGGCAAGGTGGTAGCAGCTGCAGCCCTTGCTCACTTGCTGGTTCTTGCCCAATAGGAAAACATGAGATTCTTTTTCAAACTTCCACAAAAGTGTATTTTCTCTCATTGGTTTTGCTGAATCCATTTGGATGTTCCTGAACTAATTATGGTACCTTGGTAAGAAGGATCAGATGTTTTGATTGACTCAGGCTTAGTTTAGCTGCTGCAGTTGGGAATGGAATATGGGAGAGAGCTATATCCAAACTGCTGAGGATGGACAGAATGGATCCTTTTTAGGCAGGATTCTAAAGTGGATTCTAGAAAGCAGTAGTATTCTTTAAGTTGGCTGCAGTTGTAAGATTTAAAGTAAATCAGAGGGAATTTGATGAATCAGATAAAGCCCCAGAACTACTAGCTGTGAAACATGTTCCTTAAACAAAAGAAGAAAGCTTTAAAAAAATTTTCTTTGGAAATTAGATACAGTAAAGCTGTTTAGAGTTTTGAAAATATATTAGATGGTTGATTTATCAAACATTTGTCATTTTCTTGAATTCTTTACGGTGATTTTTAAATATTAACTGAGCTTATAAATTTGAAAAAAATTAAAATTTCTCTTATATTCTGTAAAAATATTGAAAGAGCTGTGGTAAAGTAAAAAGTAAGCTCTGAAACTTTTAATGTACTTTTGCTATGTCCAAGGAGATAAGAATAATGCTTACCAAGCTATGTGATCCCTTAGAAGAAAACAAACTATTTAGCAGATTTTGTTGGCTTATTTTCATATATTCTTTTATATAGCTCAGTGCATTTCACAGGCAAACATTAAAATGTTTTTGATTGTTATTATACAAGTTAGGGAAGTAACTACCTTATTAGAATTCTGAAAAACATTCCTGAGTTCATTTTGTTTTGTTTTGTTTTTTCATTTTCCCCCTTCCCCTATCCACCCTTCAACCCCCAACCCTATATACAGAAGCTTTGTTTTCTTTTATTTACCATCAATTTTTTCTTTCCCCTCATTCCTTATCCCTAAACTCCATTTCCTCTTGACTATTTACTTTTCATAATACCTATCATGAATTCTAGACCTCATTTCCATCTGCAGTTTCTCATACCAGAGAAAATATATGATATTTACACATCTGTGGCCTATTTATTTCACTTATAAGTATGTCCTGAAGGTATGTCCATTTGAGTAAAATTATCATTTTTATGACAGAGTAATACTCCATTTTATTAAAAAAAACCCACATCTTCTTTATCCATTCTCTAGTTGATAGGCATTTGGGTTATTTTCAGGATTTAGCTATCATGAACTGAGCTGCTATGAACCTGGATGCACATATGTTGCTGTGATATGAATCTTGTAATTCTTTCATGTATATACCCAGTAGTGGAATAAGGATCAAATGGGATCTCTAATCTTAGTTTTTGGAGGAATCTTCATACAGATCTCCATAGTGGTTGTAGCTGTCTACATTCCCACCAATAGTGGAGAAGGGTTCCTTTTTCTCCACAATCTCGCCAGCATTTGTTGCTGGCTAATTTCAAAACAGCAGCTATTCTTTGTGGAGTGAGATGAGATCTCAGTGTTGTTTTCATCTGCATCTCTTGAATGACCAGTGATGTTGAACATTTCTTCATATACTTTTTTTTTTTTTGAGACAGGGTCTCGCTTTATAGTTCAGGCTGGCCCTGAGCTCACTATTAGCCCAGACAAGCCTCAAACTCAGCAATCCTGTCTCTGCCTCCCATGTGCTGGGATTACAGGCATGAGCAACCATGCCCGGCTCTTCATATACTTCTTAGCTGCTTTTACTTCTTCCTCTGAAAAGTATCTGTTCATTTCAGATGCCCATTTTTGAATTGGGTCTTTAAATTGGGGGGGGGGTGATTTTTTAAGGTCTTTATATATTCTAGATAGTAGCCCTTTGTCAAGGAACAGCTGGTAAAGATTTTTTCCCATGTTGGTTGTCTTTTCACTCTGCTGGTGGTTTCTTTTGCTATGCAGAAGTTTTGAGTAAGATGAGATCCCATTTGTTGATTTCTTCTGCTAGTTCTTGTGCTAAAGAGGTTTTGCTGATAAAATCTTTCCCTAAGCCGATGTCTTCAAGAGTACTGCCTAACCTGGTTTACAGCGGGTTTAGAGTTTCTGTTTTAATATTTAGGTCTCTAATCCACTTTGATTTTATAAGTACATAGTGAAAGAAATAGATCAGGCTTCAGTCTTTGGCAGGTTAAAGCCCAGTTTTTCTGGCACCATTTGTTAAAGACACTATCTTTCCTCCATTGTGGATGTTTGGCTCCTTTGTCAAAGATGAGGTGGTTTGGGCTGGACATTTAGCTCAGTGGCTCTAGTGCCTGCCTAGCAAGTGCGAGGTCCCTGGTTCGATTCCCTGTAACCATGTACAACATTATCAGGTGTGGTGATTCACCCCTACCAGCAATCAGTACCACATACTATAGCACCAAGCATGGTGGCTCATGCCTGTAATCCCAGCACTCGGGAGTTAAGAGGAAGGAGGATTGCTGAGTTCGAGGCTTGCCTGGGCTACATAATGAGCTTAGAGCCAGCCTGAACTATAAAAGTGAGACCCTGTGTTAAAACAAAACTAACAAAAAACCCCCACAAAAAACAAAGATGAGATGGCTTAGTGTATCTGGAGTTGTGTTTGGATCTTCTAAGGTTAGAAGATCCAAACTTCTTTCTTTTTTTTTAATTGAATTCTTTATTGGTACAATTTATATACATCTCAAAATCACATATAACATTGGGAAATTTGTACCAGTATATGCCACAAGTTAATTCTCATTTTTACCCATATCCCTACCCACTCCCCCCTCCTCCCCCCCTTTATACATGCTCTTTTATTTTCTTTCTGTATCATATTTATTCCTTCCCCTCATCA
>PVIC010002456.1:0-77435 GCA_004025085.1 Thryonomys swinderianus
TGGATTATGCTGATTATCAAATAATGAACCAGCCTTGTATTCCCAAAAGAAACTTCACTTGGTCATGGAGTAATGCTTTTTATTTATTGCTGTATTCTACTTGTCAATATTTTATTCATGTTTTTGCTTTTAAATTCATGAAGTACATTGTGCTGTAATTTTCCAAGTTTGTATTGTTGATGTAATTTTAGTAATTATGATAATGGTAACATTATAAAATGAATTTGGAAGTATTCCCTCCTCTCCTATTTTCTAGAAGATATTCTGTAGAATTGGCCTTCTCTTTTAAAATACTTGGTATTTATATAAGATGAAACCATTAGATCTCGGTGAGTTTTTTATTTTTGTTTTTTGGCAAGTTTCAAAGCATGAACTTTTTAAATTGAATTCTTTATTAGTACATTTTATATACAGCTCACAATCACACTCAATATTGGGGAATTTGTACCAGTATATGACACAAGTTAATTCTCATTGATTTCCTTATCAGTTACCTATTTCGTGTTAGTTGAGTTTTGATGATTTGTTCTCTTCTTAGTTGTTAAATTTATATCTAAATGATTGTTCATCATCTAACTTTATTTTTAAATGATTTTATGGGTACATTTTATACATACAATATGATCGCATTTAACACTGAGGACAAGCACATGACACATCTTGATTCTCTTGTTCCCCTCCCCCGCCCACCCTACAACCCCTGACCTCTATACACATAAGTTTGATTTCCTTTTTGAAACTATCAAGTTTTTTCTTTCCCCTCTTTATTTTCCCCTATCCATTCTTTTCCTTTTTCTCTTGCATATTTCCTTCCTATTTCATATTGCCTATCACACATTTTGATATTCATTTAGACCTTTGGTTTTTCATACTAGAGAAAAGATGTGGCACTTACACATCTGCATCCTATCTATTTCACTTCTGAATATGTCCTCGAGGTAGACGCACTTGAGTATTACTCAGCCGTAAAGAATGATAAATTTTTGAGTCATCGTCTAACTTCATTACCCTTTTGATATGCAGAGTCCAAAATGTGTCCATTTCATTCCTGATATTACTAATCTGTGTGCATTTGTGAGTCCTGTTAGAGACTTGGCAACTTTATTGATTTTTCCAAGATCTAGCTCTTCATTTTATTGGGTTTTTTCTTTATGGCTTTTCTGCTGTTATTTGCACTAATATTTGACTGTATGGAAATTATTTCCTTCCTTCACTTTCTTTGGGCAGACTTGCTTTTCTCTTTCCAGACATTCAAAGTAAAAACTTCGGTCACTTATTTGAGATTTTTCCTCCTGCTTGATGTAATAGGAGGGGGTCGATGTCCCAGCCTACCTCTCTGCCTCAAGTATCACCCCAACAGCAGGGAGGGTGAGGCTGGGGCTTCTTGTCACAGCCGAGCTGGGAGGAAACTGAGGCTGTCGCTGGTTTGGGTGGGCTTGGGAAACACATGCTTTTCTCTGGCATTTGATTGGAGTGGGGCCATTTTTTATCAACAAGATTTCATTTATCTTGCTAGGCTGCTCCTTTCATGATACAGTGGCTAGAGAGAACAGGCTTTTGTGGGGGATTTTCATGTCCAGGCCCACAGATGTTTGCATATTACCAGTTTCCCCAATATCTAGTCTGGAGACATGAGGCCAAAAGGAAACTTGCAAGGTTCACGTGGAATTCATTCTTTGGAGCCCGAGGCCCCCCTAGTCTGTCTTCCTCTTCTCTCCACCTTCCAGAGTTTTTCTTTTCTTTACATGTAGTATCCATTATTTTCTTGAACCTACCAAGAATACTAGAGAAAAATATGCCTACTCCATCTTCCCAGAATCGAAAGTCTGACCCCCAGAGGCTTCATTTGACCAGCTCACTGGAGAGGCTGGATCAGTAGGTAAGTTTACCTTTTTTCCAGTTGCTCCCCCTGAAGTCCACTATCAGGTCTCCCTGCACTGATGTTGTGAGCAAGTCTTGTGCTTCTCTGAGCAGGTACAGTCCTTGTTTCAGAAACAAGAGGTAGACTGAAACTAAACAAAATCTTTCTCAGCCTCTCCAAGGGTTATTTTCCTTTCCCACCATCAGGCCTGACCCCCAGCAACCTGCGCGGAGGACTCTCCTCTCCCCTTCACTCTGCTTGGCTCCCCGTGGTGCCTCTCCCTTTATTGTAGGGCTCAGGAGAGAGGAGATTGAAGGGAAAGACAAAACGTCACGGGAAGGGATGGAGCTGCCGGAATCAGCTGTGATGCTCTCAGCTGGACAGCTGTGTAAACGCTGGCTTTCTCTCCACTGTGGTTTCTTATGAGACCCTTCCTGGAGAGGGCCGAAGACACCAGCATGTTTCCCGACCTGAGTCCTGCAGTCTCTGGCTAACAGGCCCTTGGCAAGACCCTGAGCGTATCGAGTGGCTTATGCTGGAGTAACCTTGCTCCTGCGGGCCACGCCTCTGGACAGGGTGCTCCTGAGCAGGTTCAAAGCCAGCTATTTTCCATACTGTCCAAGGGGCCCACAGGATGTGTCCCAGTTCACTCACTGCTGAGGAGCACCTTACCCACGTCAGGGCTTGGTTCTCGCTCCACCATCGAAAACAACGCTACTTGTCTTCTCTCCTTAAGAATTTTCAAAAGGAGATTTAAGTACATGCGTTTGTGCTCTCGAAATGCCAAGGGACACAGACATGCTCAACAGCTCTTCTCTCCCTCTCTTCTGTGTTCTTTCAGTACCACTAGGGCCACAGGATCCCATGTTGGCTTGAAAAATATACTGTCCTTCAGCCCTAAGTAGGAGAGTAAGAAAGCCAGGAGACACTGCAAAGTTACTTCAAGGAAATCCTACTTCCCAGGATCCTTAATCAAGGGCCAGTTTTATTATCTAGGCCACGAGATAAGGGCTATAGAACTGGTGTATGTCCCCGCCCCCTAGCAAAGCCATCATGGATAATCCAGCAGTCTTTTACAAAGTGGAATTGCTTGTCACCTTGAGGTGTCTGGATATAACTGGACTGAACCCTGGCCAGCGGCCTGGCCAGTGGGAGCCCAGAGTAATTCTTCCTAGGATACCCACAAACAGCTCCATATTCTTGTGCCCATCACCTCAGTCCTGCTGGTGTTCTGGGCACATGATATCGTCCTCAGACTAGAATGCAAGACAAGGGCAGAGAGAATTTGGTTCACCCTCCTTGTTGATCATGATAGTCACCACCAGCGTCTTTGTGAGTAACGCACATAGATCACCAGTTTTCAGAGAATCTGAATAGATAAAATATACACAGCTTTGAGATCATGGAGGAAGACAGTTGGTGTCCTAGGATCTTGCATCTCAGAGGGATCATGAATGTGGATATCAGTTGATCTTGTCCTACAAGAAAAGACGACTACAAAGAATGTCAATTAATCAATTCTTCACTGAGAAGGATAAACTTTCAATGAAGCTGAGGTACCTGAGAGGTTCTGGTTTACCTAGTGTGCAGCCCTGGAGGTAGAAACCTGCAGCTGCTTCAGGCGATTCCAGGCTCACATGTCTTTGTTCTTCCCTTTAGCTGAGGCCGAGAGCCACTTAGTACCAAGGAGCCTCTGACACTTTGTTCAACTTCAACACCTGGGTCAACTGAGGAAAACTGACTGGACTCTAATATTACAGCCCTGCACGGTATAGCACCGTGTTCCAGCCAGAAAAGATGAATGTAGGACACATTCTTTCCTTCTCAATGACAATCAGATCAGAAGAAGATGCCCAAGGCATTTTCTTGTCAGCTGGGAAATAAATTTCCCCGGATCCATCATTTTTTAGTAACATCTTAAAGGAGGCATCTCATGATTTCCACTGGGAAATGTCCAGGAAGGCACCATGCTGGGCTCCTTCTGGTCCACAGCAGGCGTCACCGGGAAGATCAAGACTGAGCAGAAGCAAAGCCCAGTCTCGAGGAGGCTGCAGTCTAGCCTGTGACCAAACACTGAGGAGAGTGACGCTGGTCCTAACCCCGTGTGCCTGGGCTGCTGGCCCGTGAGGAAACCTCCGACTACACTTTCCTGTGAGAGACCTGGGCTCTAGGGAGAGCCCGCTTCCTGCTGTGTCACCGTGATGTGACCACAAGGGTGGGAACTGGGCCCAGGAAAACTTCCTTCTAGACCGGGGCGACCCTTGTCCAGAATACTGGCTCGGTGCTGAGTGTTTTTCCTTGAGATATCAGGGCCTCTGTCACCCCGTCCCAAGTGCCTCTCTGGCTGCCGCCCCACCAGGATCGGTCTTATTGTACTCTTGGGGCTCAGGGCTAAGCACTGACCAATGGTGGACCCTCTCTGGGTCCCAAGACAAAGGGACCGGATTTAGAAATTGTGATGACTTAGGTACATGGGAATTTGAAGGTCTCTCATGCTATCAACAAGGCAAACAAAAAACACGAATAAAATCTCAATTAGAATAAAAAATGTCATGAATAAATATAATACAGAAAGAAAATAAAAGAGCATGTATAAAAGGGGTGAGGAGGGGTGGGTGGGTAGGGATATGGGTAAAAATGAGAATTAACTTGTGTCATATACTGGTACAAATTCCCCAGTGTTATACGTGATTATAAGATGTATATAAATTGTACCAATAAAGAATTCAATTAAAAAAATGTCATGAAATATCTTTGGGCAGTAAGGCTATGTTGTTTTTTCCTCTTTTCCTTTTGTTTCACTATCCAAGTATCACGTTACTGGAGATTGAAAAAATAAGCTTTGCTAAGGAAAATATTATCAGAATAACAACTAAGATTATCAGAATAATGACAAATTAATAACAACTAATGTAATGTCCCTATCCAAGGAACTTGTATAACTATTACCAGTAAAGCCTGTGAGCTTAGCATACTAGAGGACTGACTTTTTATTTCTCTGAGTCAGGGTCCCCAGATGTTGCCTGCATACCAGCATGTTAGTTATTATGTGTCACAAAATCCCTACATTTCCCAACAATGGAACCATCTTTGTAGAACGTTCTCATTTCACACAAGATTGCAAGACAGCCCACCCACCAGAAAGCTCACTCTACGGTCTTATAAGAAAACATCATATCTATCTTCTAAGAAAGAACAATGATATAATGATAATCACCATTTACTGAGCATTCATGAGTGCTAGCCACGCACTTGGCTTTGGCTGTTCTACACAAACCTTTAATCCCTACAATAAGGATTAATGTCAACTCAGAGATTAGATTGCTGGGCTTGGATCTTGGCTCGATCATTTTTTTAACTCTCTTACTTGGGTGGCTACATAACCTGAGTTTCATCATATATTAAATAATGACAATACAGCTACCTGCTTGATAAAGCTTTCTTGAGGATTAAATGAGTTATCAGTAGTCAAACACAGCATGGTACCTAAATTGAAATAAGAACTTCGTCTGTGCTTTAATGTTAATAGTACAGAGTACGGATGGCAGGGCTAACAGAGTACGGTGACATGTGCCCTGGCTCTTGTGGAATTCAACTGAATTGTGAAGAGACAGAACTCGAGGTAACTGATGAATATATCCCAGGTTTCCAGATCAAGCCTCCACTGAGTGCTCCATATTTGTTGGCCATTGTGATTGAGAGGTTTGAAGAGAGTGTCAGAGAGCACTACTGATCAGTCAGGTGGAGGACATGGGCAGTCTGCTCGTGACTGCCTATGTCACCTACCTGTGAGGCCCACAGGATGCATGACTACATCTTCACACTCAGAAGTCCATGTTATAAGATGGGTAAAGTTCTGAGGAAAGACCACGACGTAGCAAAGATACTCATTCAACAAAATTCAAATCCTAATGTAAATTCCTACTGGAGGAAAGTTCCAATGAATTCCTATACCGTGGCCTTTATTGTAACTTTATAAAGTTAAAGCAAGAAAAGTTAAAGTCTTATCTGAAGCCTCGGAAGTGAGAATAAGGAAGAGGGGAAAAGAACAGACAGCACTTGGAATATTTCCCACATGAAGTTATTTCAGGATCTGGGTTGCTAGGTGTCCACATAAAATATCTTCACCAGGAAAGGAAGTTGAACATATTTTGCTCAAGACTTTTTTTCAGTTGTTTGTCAAAGTTAGTGCCTTAAAGAAAGAAAACAAAGGCAAGGGCAGCCTTGTTTATATATCAAAAAGAGCCCTACAGAAAGTTGGGGGCATCCGTCATCTATAGACTTGTTCTTCCAACCATGTCACAGAAGTCCTTCTAGGACCCAGAGTCTCGGACATTAAGATGTGTGAACTGTTCTTTTCACAGTGAGGAGCAGCCTCTAGGTTAGCTGGGTCAGTGAACAGCTGGTTCTATGTCTATTTTTCTTTTCACTCTCTACAGCAGCAGGTGACGTCATCTAACCCCTTGGCTCCTCCGCTCCTTATTGCATATGATATGCTTTGAAAAAAGCTAGATGCAATAGTCAAAGAGAAGCACTGTACGAACATAAAAATCTGTCCCCTGAACTCCAGATCCACTGGATCAGTGAGGGATCTTTTCAATTCCAAGTAACAGCGGCAGTAACTTCAGACTACAGTGTGTGACAGAGACTGCCAGCTGTCTACCAGGGCCCATCTTTCTGTGGGAGCTGGAATGTGGCTTTCTGTTTTTCTTCCATCTCCCACTTAGTTTTCAGTGGTCATTTCTTTGATTTTCTCCTATGAAATGTGAGTGGAAGTGGTATGTTTGGTCCAGAAAACCTTCCAAAAGAGTTCTTTACCTTCTTCTCCCTTCTGGAGTAGTCATTCTACCCCAGGGTGACCTAAGAAGCTGTGTATTAAAAACAGCAGAGCCTGGGGCTGGAGATTTAGCTCAGTGGTTCTGGCACCTGCCTCGCAAGCTCAAGGTCCTGAGTTCAATCCCCGGTAACCACATACAATGCTGGGCGTGGTGACTCTCACCCACCAGCAATCAATACCACATATCACAGTGCCGGGCGTGGTGGCTCACACCTGTAATTCCAGCACTCGGGAGGCAGACACAGGAGGATTGCTGAGCTCGAGGCTTGCCTGGGCTACATAGTGAGCTCAGGGCCAGCCTGAACTACAAAGTGAGACCCTGTCTCAAAACAAAACAAAAAACCAGCAGAGCCTCATTTGCTTCTGTCCCTGAGCTTTCTGTTACACCGACCTGCATAATCCAGGCTCAACTGTTCAAGGACAAGATGTTTCTGTAGCGTCTGAGCCGCTTGTTACACACACATGCACACAGGCATAAATATACACATCAGTCCACCTGAACAGTGGCTTGCCTGGAAATGAAGCTTGTTCCCCAAAACCGCGACCCTTGCCAGTGGAGAGAGCAGCACCCGTGGCCCCCACCGGAGCAGGAACTCAGTAGAAACGCAATGGAGGAAAAGAGCCAACATTTGGGCACCTGCCAGGCTGAGGACATTCACAACTGATTCCACTGGTTCCAGCAGCTCCATCCCATATTATAGCACTTTGCCTTTTTTTCCTTTTCTTTCCGTTTTCCTGATCTCTACTATGGTAGAAAAGAAGCCACGGACAGCTGAGAAGAGGCTGAGCAAAACAGAGGGACAGCAAAATCCCTGTTTATCGAGCTGGTCAGGCTGGATGGTATAGAAGGGAAAAAACCATTCGTTAAAGTGAGTGAGCTGAAGATTTTGTTGAGTTTGGGTCGACCTTTTGGACCCTGGAAATGAGGAACGTTTCCGCATGAAACTGCTCACGGCATTGGTACAGGGAGACCTCACCGTGCGATCGAGGGGCCGTGACTGGAGAAAAGTACAGCTTGCTTTCTGATGCAAGCTCTTCACTCACTTGGTCAAACTAGATCTTTAAAATAAGACTTCTGATTCTGGGAGATAAAGGTCACACTTTTTTTTTTTTTTACCATTCTTACTAAGTCCAGTTAAAGTATATAGGTATTGTAGGTGAAATAAATCAAACATTCTGGAAGGCAGAGAGAGAAGAGGCGGACGTGCTGGGGGCCTTGGGATCCAGGGACAACTCAGGCGCTTGAGTCTCTGTGTTCCCGCCCGAGGCATCCCCTGCTGGGGTGATGCTTCAGCGTGGGGCCTCCCAGGCACGCAGCGCACAGGGTGGGGATCTTGTTAAAATGCCGACAGAGGGGCACTGCTGCGAGGTCTGGGTAAGGCACGGTGGCCTGTGAGGCCCTTGCGCAGACCCTGGCTGTTCATATGCCCTTGACAGGAGCCCAGGATTCTGTGCCCGAGGGAAGACAAAATTCAGTGATTGTGGTGCTTACGATAGAGTATCAACTTGCCTGGCTCTGGGATGCACCACAGAGACTGGGCAGCACACTCCTGGGTGTTTCTGGGTTGCTGATGGGGGATGCAGCCTTGGGTCTGTCTGGCCACTTACCTTTTTTTCTTGGCACTGCTCTCCTGCTTCTCCGCCACCATAAACTAAGCAGCTTTGCTCCGCCATGTGCTCCTGCCTCGGACTCGGCTGACCGTGGACTGAATCGCCTTGAAGACGAGCCAAATGAACCCTCTTCCCTTTGAAGCTGTGGGTGCGGGTACTGTGCCCTGAGACAGGAGAGCTGCCTACGACAGGGTCCATCCACGCATCTATCGTCACCACTCTGTAAGGCGAGAGGAGCCTCCAAGCCGATTAATGTCAGACTTTCACTTCACACTCTCGTCACCCAAGAAAGTCTGACATGCAGAGGGCTGAGGGGTTCCCCGGAGCGTGAGGCCGCTGTCCTGGCCAGGTGCCCAGCCTCGTCCTTACCCTGCTCTCTGGGGGGCATGGCTCACCTCTCAGCTGGCCTGTGGCCCTCGGTACACTGTGGCCTACGCTCCTGAGGACAGGACCCCATGGGTTGGCAGCATTGGCACCTGGGAAAGGGACCCGCTCCCCAAGCATGCCCTTCTCCAGAGGGAACACAGGAAGCTCCGCCTCCCTGGTGACACGGTGACTGGCACCGTACTTTTCTTAGCTAAGGCTCTTTCTGCTATGTGTTTCCTGCAATAGCCTCTTCTCCCACACATGTTTTTTTCCTTGTCAAAAAAGTTTCTATTTTCTTCCTTGAAATCTTTTCTCTGGTCTGTCTGTTTTGTGTTTTGTTTTGTTTTTCTTGCTTTCCAGACATCCTTCCCCTAATGAGGTCAGAACAAGCCAACTGGCCACAGGTGACCTGTAGAATTTTTGGCTTCATTTGGGGACGTGGAGTTCAAACATTCAGAAATGACAAGACCTTTCGAAGAGATAAATAGTGAATGAGCTGTGACAAAGGAATGCAGGCAGGAGAGGCATGTTTGCCGAGTCCTAACTACTTCCTAGTCAAGGGCGCTGGTTTCTTTTTTTTTTTTTAATTGCATTCTTTATTGGTACAATTTGCATACATCTCACAATCACACATAATTTTTTCCACGCTTCTCTTCTCCTAGTCCCCAAAACACCTCTGCAGAGCAGGCAGGTCAGGGACTACTATCCCATTTCACAGGTGTCAAAACTGAGGCCCGAGGAGACCAAGAGACTGCCCAGTTTCACAAAAGTGGTGAGAGACAAAGGTAGAATTCAAACCGAGCGACTCCTAAAGCGGGTGCCTGGGTTCCGTCCACTGCAGAGTGCTACAGTTCCAGACCCTGGCACTTGTTACCTGTAGTGCTTTGCTCTGTCGCTTTAAGAGAGAAGGAAATGGGGGCCTCACCCCGTGGGCCGCAGTAAGAGTGGGTGGTGCTTTCATCGCAGGTGTGTGAATGTGCCCTTGGGGGTTTCTCGGCCTCCTGGGGATACTGATGTCAAAGTCCAACAAGTCCTCCCTGAGTTTAGTCCCTTCCTCTAAAACTGGGCAAAAACTATAGCAGCCTCTTCTAGGAGTCAGGTGAGAAACACTCAGCACAGTATATGCTTCATAATAAACACGGAGCGGCTGTCGTTTCTCAGGACTCTCGCTGCTGCTGCTGGATCTTCAGTATCATAATTGGTGGCCAAGACCGAATTCTCTGCTACTGTCGCCTTTGGTTATCCACCGAACATTTGTTGTGGGCCTGACTCCACGGTTGGCGCTGTTCTTCCCAGGCAAGACGCAGCCGTGATCGACACGCATTCTCTCCCCGAGTGTGGTCTCCGTGCTGGTCAGGGGACGGAACATAAACGGGGCCCTGCGGGAAGGGAGAAGAGAAACGGGACCGAGGGATGGGGCAGAGATGTGTTGAAGGGAAGCACATCGGAGCTGAGACTCGGACGGTGAGAAAGAGCCGGGGGCGGCGGGGGGAGGCTGTCAGAAAGACACCTCTAGCCGAGGGAACGAAGGGCGCGCGTCCTGGGCCGGGCGCGGGCTGGCTTGTGGGAGACATTCACCTCCTCCGGGCGCTCGCCACATGGGGAGGGAGCAGCAATCCACGGGGAGGTTCTAAGTGCAGACAGAGCCCAGACCGAACACTGCCTGGACTCATCTCTTGGGAGTAATTACCCAACCTCTGTGCCTCAGTTTCCTATCTGAAAATTCTAAAGACAGTACTGAGTACGGACTGAGTGGAAGGTTCTCGGCACATCGTACTCGGCGCGAGCCGCCGCTGTGGCTGAAGGCTTCGTTAAAACACGCCAAGCCAGGGAGAGCCGGCGGAGAGAATCCGCAGGCCGCAGGGCTGCGCTGTCGCTGTGGGCGCCAAGCCCGGAGCCCTGAGCCCCGCGCGGGCTGCGGCGACGCGGCCCTGCAGGGGCAGCTGGCGGGACGGTCCCCGGCGCGGGCCGAGCTGGGGCATCATTGTGCTAGTTTCCTTCCGGACGCGGCCTCCCGTTCCTCCGCTCAGGATGACTCTGGTTTGTCAACACTTCTGCCTTAGTGAGTGCGACTGGTCCTGTACAAAAGGAAAAGAGAGAAAAGCCGGGATTACAAAATTGAGGGCATTCTTTCTGAAACCGTGCGCTTTTTGGCCAAATGATTTAACTACCGTTTCCTCAGCACTGACTTGAAAAGGGTGGTCATAATTTCCCTCTTTCCTTCATCATTTCCTGAAAACACGCCCTCCCTTCAGGAGGTAAAGTGCTGGGGCGAAAGGGTCAGTTCAAATACGGTCCCCACAGAGCCTGGCCGGTTTCGTGTTTCCTGTAGACGTTTCCCTGGCTTTTCTAAGTTATCACCTATGGGCCAGTGGCCTCACAGTCACCGAGCTCACGGCTGCATGGTTTTGTTCCCCATGTCACTCAGAAAGGGCATTTTCTCACCGACCCATGAGGGTTTGGGTTTTATGAAGTCAAACCAAGAAAGGGGCCTGGCTGAGACCACTTGGGTGCAGATCCATTTTGCAAGGGGCCTGCTGGTGTCCCTCTGCCGGGAGAGCCTTCCCCAGAAGTGGAGCCACCGCGCTGGGCACTGGCACCCGCTGGGCAGCCTCCTATTATTCCAACTGCTTGGGCCTTCATAGGGAAACTGATTTTATAGTTTCTCTATTTAGGACATCAAGATAGGTTGCCATGGAAAAATGACATCTTCTAATTAAAAACACAGAGAGGTCACAAGTTTCCCAGAACAACTAGGGCACGGATCCTAAAAGGAAAGAAATGAAACAGGAGAGAGAGAGAGAGAGAGACAGAAAGTCAGACTTCCAGAGCTTTGTCAGTCTGTAACTTTCCAAAACCTGAATGAGGTGCCTGCAGGGTGGCCGGGGAACGCTGCCCGGAGAGTGGACACCCACCTCTCAGGGGCTGTCGGCTGGCAAAGGCTCGGCTGGGCGACCCACCGGGGTGCTTAGAGAGCTTGGCTTAAGACACCCATCCACGGGTGTCCTGTGAGCCTCTGGGCTTCCTCCCTGGGCACTAAGAAGGAGCCCAGAAGGGTAGAGATGAACTGTCAGCTTGTTCTGAGGGCCCGTGACCCTGCTGCTGTCTGCCAGGGTTCTCCTTTCCGTAGCCCTCCTGGTACAGCACTGAGAATGGTGCCTGAAACCTGCCAGTCGGAATTCCTCTCTCCCACACAAGCTTCTCCAGGGAAAGCACGATGCTCTCCTTATCGCTCTGTGGCCAGTACCCAATATAGCGCTTGGCACATAGCACACGGACAGTAAATCCTTGTTGAATGAACATTAATAATAATAAGATTTGCCATTTACTTAAATGCATTAAGCATCAGGATATTATTAATCTTTTACAGTGAAGAAATTGCAGTTCAAGAAGGTAAAACAGCTCACACAGTGCAAGCTACTGATAAATGACAGAGCCTGAACTTCTATTCGACACTGTCTGACTCCAGAGTCAGGAATAAATCAAGCCCTGTGGGGCCGATCTGTCTCCCTCGGAGGCTGACTCGCCATCCTGCGGTTTGAGAGCCTCTGCCCTGGCTGCTTCTGCCTTCACTGACCGTTCGCTGGCACCGTCAAGTCTCCCGGGGAGCGTGAACAGAAAGTCCCCACGGCAGCCTGGCTAGCCTGCTAAGTCGTCACGGAGGGAAGCCACTCGCCTCTCCCTGCCCGTCCTGGTCGCGCTCCCGCGTGGGGGGAGGGGTCGCACTCCTGAGAAGGTGGAGCTGGGCAGAAGCAACCCAGCTGTGCTGAGGCGCCTTTGCCACCAGCGAGGAGGGGAGAGGAGCCCGGCCTGGACGTCCGCAGCAGTAAGTGAAGTGGCGGGTTCTCACCTGGTCAGTAAGTGCCTCTTCGCACAAATCCATGGGCACCACGGACATGGAATTTTATGTGAATAGCTCCCCTCAAAACTGTGCGAGAAACCCTTTCATCTTCAACAGTGTTTTGCATTCTGTTACCAGAGTGCACGTTGGTAGCCTGTGACAGTTTAAAATGGCTTTTTACACACCTTACGCCATTCTGACCCTATGAGGCAGTTAGCGCCTTTCACTCCTTCGGAGATGGCGACACAGGTCACTGTGCTACTCAACGCTCCGTCCACAGACAGCACACAGCAGCGCGAGCCGGAAGCTAACTAGAGATGCAACCGCTCAGCCCTAACCCGGACCCCCAGATCTGGGTGGTTGGGCCCAGTCGCGGGGCACACTCAAGATTCAGAAGCATGGCCGAGGACGCAGAGGGGGTGACAGGAAGCTCTGTGCCCGCCCGGCCCTCCCTCCCCCGCCCTCGCTGTACTCTGCTGGTTAAAGTGCGGAGCGAGGCTGCAGCCTGAACAGAAAGAGGCACCTTTCACGTGTAGAGAGAGTGTGAAGCAGAGGTTTAACCACTCTGAGCTTTAGCTCCTTATCTGCGCGGGCATCCTATGTAGTGCCCTTCCTGGCCAGTTGTGAAAATCGAATGATTTAGAGCGTGCACTTAGCCAACTTGGAAAGCCATCAAATACCAAACACTACGAACTTTGCTTTCTATAGTTGACTATTATTTTTATTTACTAATACTGTAAGTATTATAATTATACGAGCTTTATACGATCATTGTTGTATTTCCAACATAAAAATAGGAAGTAATGGATAAACTGAGGTTTAAAATCTATAATTATTTCTAGTAGGTTCTCATTACATAATGCTGTTCTGTGAAGACTAGATCATTTCCAGGGAAAAGAAAAGGAAGGCACACTGAGTGAACCCGAGCTCCCGAACGATGACAACAACCACCACGATAATTACTTGTGTGTGAGGAAGAGGTGCCTGTCTGTCTGCCCACAGGAACGTGGCCCGACAGAGCGGAAGGAAGATGGGCCGCGGCCTCACAGTACCTGCCTCCGTGTCCAGGCTCCTCCTCAGACAGGCTGCTCCATCTCGGACTTCACCCTGACAGCCTTGCTACTTCGTGTAAACGTGACGTCATGACGCTCACTGCGTCAGGATCGTGAGGATACGTTCCGTGAGAAGCCCAGATAAGGGAAGGCCTACGAAAATGCTCTGGAAACTGCGATTCACTGCACAGATGCCAATTGCTATGGTAGCTGTTGACAACAGGACAGACCAAATGGCGCTGCTGAGGGGAAACAAAGGCTCCCGGAGGAGCTCTGAGGACCTGGTAGGACAAAGTCTAGGGAAAGCTTCTTCAGCTTCCTAGACACGGGTCAGCCAAGGAAACGGATCTCTTTGGACAAGTGGGGAGGTGGAGAAGCCTGGAGCCCGGCAGGCAGCGGGTACTGGTCCAGTGCAGCCAACTTCAGGGGCCACACAGCCACCCAGCTCTGGAGTGTGGAAGGCGTGCACCAGCTGGGGGGCCAGCTCGGGCCTAGCACAGGCCGCCTGGCTGGCCGGCGCACCACAGTGGGAATCTAGGCCTTTGATGTCATCTCCAGATGGGCTCAGACAGTCACAGAGAGACCGGTGGAATAAGTTGTTACTCATCCATCCTGAAGTGTGTCTCATTATTAGATTTGTCATCTGGAGCAACACCAAGAATCTGCTTCTTATAAATCATGCATTATTTTGTGACTTGCCCCATAGTATTTTAACATAAAAATGTTAGCTTTTATCACACTGAAAAGTTTAAAGTGCACCATAGTTTTATTACTGTGCTCTGGTCTGCCCGGTTGTTTTACCGTATCAAGAACTTCTTAGAAGCCGGAGCCCCCAGGTCAGCAGATGCAGTAATCGACTCTCTGTGTGAGACAAAGCTGGAGACTCTGGGGTCCGTCTGTACATTTGCTTTCGTCTTCCTCAAGTCCTCCTGGAATAACTCTGTATCGGAACAATGCTTGAAAAGTTACCAAGCATTTTCACATACATTCTCTCACCGTTTCACAATGTGATACACAGAGCACTTATTTTCACCCTCTGTTCCTATTATTTATCATTATGAAATAAATTATCCACAAAGCCAGAGGACAAAACCAACAAAATTCATTCTGTTTGTGACTGCAGCCCCAGACCTTAGAAGAGACAGTTCACCGGAAGTCCTGAGGCTCTCAGACTGGGGACTAGCACCCCTGGTGACCCTCAGTCCCCCGCAGCTGCTGCCTGGGCTGGGGGGACCCTAAGAGTCCAGGGCAGGACAGCTCCTCCAACTCTGCAGCTCTTGTGGTCAGGTACTGACCAGAGGACCAGAAAGATGGTGATTCTGATTAGGCTGCTTGCATCATACAGTTTCAGGAAATGACAGATCAAATACTTGCTTCAGAATCTCTTTCTCTAGGAAAACGTGTGTCCTCCTCGTTGGAGACACCTTGGTGAGAATTTAAGAAGGGTTGTGATACAGTCAGGTAGGATGTGAAATTCTCCTTCGTGGTTGCCCGTAGACGTCACCTAAGTAAGCTGCTCGTTTTCTGACTACAAAGCGCTTCTCATTGTTTTACCGCAGAGAACAAATGGACAGCAACGCTGGTCACTTTCCGTACCCTATCAGGAACTTCTAGTTCCCAAAACACATCTTTGGGTGTCCTGAGTAGGTGCGTATGCCTAGTATGCCTGTGTGGGTTTTGTTTCCACATTGGCCTACTTACTTACCAATTCAAACTGAGGTTTGAAACGTCCCTGTGGGTCAGCCACCACTGGCACACTCACAACTTAACTCCTGCAGATGAGGGGGCGAAGGTCAAGAGTTTGGAAAAAGAGCATAAAGTGAGAAAGCTACTCTCCTAAACCTAATCTCCTCTCTACTTTCTAATGAGCCAGACACACTTTAATTGGATTTATATATTTCAAAGCTGATACAGTTGTACCAAACTCTGAGAGAAAGAGCTATAACGTGAATGCCCACAAAGGATGCTTGTCTCGCTCCAGTTTTTAACTGCCGTGACGAATCGGGATGAGGGCTGGGTGTGTATAAGGTCTTTTAGAATGCTGATCTTCACTTCCACAAATGTAGAAAATGCCATTCATCTTTGCTTCATTAGAAAGGACCTTTTTGGAAGTTTAAAACCTCAACTTTCTGACCAGAATGAAGTCTATCTAATGATCCCTAACCACGCAGCAGTGTACATTCTTTGTGACTCTACTGGTAAAAGTGGCTTCAGTATGTTCTCTCTGAGAAAGACACATTCAGGGGCTCATATACTGTCATGTGCTGTGCTGCTTTTTCTCTTGAATCTTCTTTTAAATGTAAAGAGTTTAAGTTCTTCAAGTTTTGCTGGCTCTGAGGTATGATAATAATAGGAACAATAACGATGACAAAGCACTTAGTATATACCAAACAGAAGTATATATGTATAAAGGGTCAATTAATTTTCACAGTAACATCATGAGGTGGATACTACTATTATCCTGGTTCTTCAGGTAAGAGAATAGAGGTCGCAGAGGAATTGATTCAATATCACACATCTGGGAGATGGGGAGCTGAAATTTTAGGTCAGGGAGTTTGGTACAGAATCACTGAAAATTGGTGCCTTTGGGGTATGGACAAAGGTCAGAATATTCATAAAACCAGGGCTATGGCTGTAGGCACTGCCACAGAGGAGGCATATGATCCAAGAGGTGGCAGGATACCTTATTGCTGCGTTCTCTGACTGGTCGGGTTTGAGTTGGGTGTTCAAAGAGGACCAATCAGATTTCAGAAATGTGCACAGCTTTTAGTAGGAAAGATCTCTCACCTTGAGCTACCGAGAGCTATTTTAATCAAGAGGAAAGGATGAATTCAATACAGAGAAAACCTGAACTGGGAGATGGGTGGGAGGGATAAAGGTAATGACATTATTTGACCCAGTTGGATCTGATAGCCACACCGCTTGATCTTCCCACTGTAGGAGCCACTATCATATATACTCAGCTCTGCTACCTCAGTTGGAACTAGTTGTCATTTTCAGTCAAGGAATTTGATTGAAACATGTATTTTCTTTAAAACAAAAAACTCCCAAGAGAAGACAAAGCCAGAATCACCACACCACATGTAACTTACATGGAATCAAGTTTGGTGCAATAAAAGTCAGTGCTTAGTGACCATCTCATTGCAAGTGCTTAAAACAAGCCAAAAGTACACTTTTGTTCAATAAAAGACTTAACCTAAATATGTGGGTGTGAATAATGTCATAGTTACAGGAAAAACTCAGATGTCATTGGTCTGTTGCATGCACATACATGTAGCTCAGAGCCTTTTGTTTCCCATAATTATTTCCAAGTGTCTCTAGTGGCAGCAAACAGTGCCCTTCTGGACTTGGCTGTCTCAGCATTGGGCAGCTCTGTCAAAAACAGTGGTGTCCTCAGAATCAATGGGAAGAGGCCAGAGGTGAGAAGAGGAAAAATGTCATGTCCTTTGGGAATTATATGTCTGGCAGAGACTTAGGTGCAAATTCTTGTGGGTTTTATGTTCAGCTCCTCTGCTCTTCCTAGAACTCACTTATTAACTTAATGGTGGTTGGACTTAGAGGTCACGCTGAGTGACAGGTACTCAGCTATGTTCTCAAATGCCTCTCAGTAGTTTTGCTGGGAAATGTTCATTATGCCTGTTTTTTATTTTCCCCCTCTGGGTTTGGATGATCCCAAGAAACTTCTCAGGCCTCTGTGAATGAACTTCTAGTGGTTACTTCACAGACACTGAACATGCCCAGACTTGTCTGACCTCACATGTCTTACACACTAATTAAATTCAAGGTTGGGAGACAGAGATCAAGATGCAGCTAGAAGGTCCAAAAAACTGTGAACGAGATTAGTCACTAGAGGACCCAACAGGAACTGGACTTTTTACTCAGAACAGAGAAGATCCAGAAGGAAAAGGGGCAGAAAACAAAAGAATTCCTCCCAGTGAAAAAGAGGTCAGTTCTGTGCTCTCTCGTTGTTTCTGGCAACATCAGAGCAGACTTCTACAGTCTTCCTGCTTCTTTTGTAGTGGGATGGGCAGGCACCAGTATCTATTAAAGGATACATGTATTTCTAAGCTAAAAAATCAAAATTTTCATGCAAGTACAAAACACATATCAAAGATTTTTGACTCATTAAAAAGGAATAAGATGCAATAACTGAATTAAAGGAGAATTTACAGGGTGTACACATATGTATATAGATGGGGAAGACTGGTTTCCAAGCTACTGAAGGTGATATAAATTGCATTTCTATGGATAAGAATCATTTTCATCTTTATCAGTACTGTCTAATTTTTTTTTTTGAGACAGAGTCTCGCTTTTGCAGTTCAGGCTGGCCCTGAGCTCACTATGTAGCCCAGACAAGCCTCGAACTCAGCAATCCTCCTGTCTCTGCCTCCCGAGTGCTGGGATGACAGGTGTGAGCCACCACGCCTGGCAGTACTGTCTAATTCATTGAATTTTGAAAGAAGCTCAAAGGTAATGATAGTAATGTATTAGGGTTTCTGGAGAAAGAGAAGCAAGAGGAGACAGACCACAGATAGACAGATAGCTATTATGAGTGACTGAAACTCTTACTGAGGTTTCAAAAAAAAAAAACCTGTGCTCTGCAAAATAGAGGCCTAGGGACACTGGAGATGGAGTTCCAGCATTACCCAAAGGCCCAAGAAACAAGAGGCTCAGTGATGTGTGTCCCAGTCCAAATCTGAAGACCCGATGAACAGGGCTTCTGAGGTCCCACAACAGGAGGAGCTCAAAAGGAGTAGCTTTTCCCCTCCAACATTTTCTTTCAATTAGACAGGCCTTCAACAGCTTAAGTGATGCTGGCTGGTTACGTTGCTAAGATTGAACTTCTCTAGTCAGTTGACTTCATCCAAATGCTAATATCTTCCAGAAACACCTTCATGTGTAGCTTGAGAAATCATGTTTTACCTGCTCTCTGGCCATCACTTATCCCAGTTAAAACGACACATACATGAACCTTTGGCAGGAAATAACTTGGAAGTGCCCCCTGCAGGACAAGGAGTCATCATTTCTTTGCAACCCATTCAGAGTCTTCCACACCAACCCATTCAGAGTCTTCCACACCAACCCATTCAGAGTCTTCCACACCAACCCATTCAGAGTCTTCCACACCAACCCATTCAGAGTCTTCCACACCAACCCATTCAGAGTCTTCCACACCAATTCATTCGGAGGGGATCTCCTGTCAGCAAAGCCGAGGAAACTTTAATTAGGAGAGTAGAGCCAGTTTCAGGGAAAAAGAAGCACTGTGTACACTTGGCCTTGAGGGAGGAGGAAAAAAACCCAGTGGTCCTCAGATTGAATGGATAAAGAGGAATATTCAGAAGTGCCAAGAGACTCCATAAATGCTCATTTAGAAAATTACATTAGAAAATTACATTTCAGGTATGGCAGACAAGACACGTGAGACTCATACTTGAAATGGAGTGGTGGTGGTTAGACACGATGAGTTAAATCAGAGGTGGTCAAGATGTGTTTGGGAGAAAACATAGGTCTCTATGTTGAGTCCTCAGATATCATGACTGAGCAAAAGGTCAGTGGGACCAAGATCAGCTCCCCTCTTCCAGTCCTGTTGCTGCAGCAGTTCCACCTCTTTGTTATATCATTGGGGAATGCATTTGATAACCTTTGAACAAATGGCTAAAAAGTAAATTGAACTGGGTATGTTGGCACATGCCTGTAATCCCCGTACTTGGGAAGCTAAAGCAGGATTGCTGTGAGTTTAAGGCTAGCCTGGGCTGCATAGTGAGTTCGAGGCCAGCCTGAACTACATAGAGATTCTGTTTCAAAGAACAAAACAAAAGAGCCAAACAACAACAACAAAAAAAAAACCCAAGAGGGCCGGAGGTAGCTCAGTGGTTCTGGCGCCTGCCTCTCAAGCGCAAGGTTCTGAGTTCAATCCCCAGTAACCACATACAATGCTGGGTGTGGAGACTCACGCCCACCAACCATCAATACCACATACCACAGTGCTGGGCGTGGTGGCTCACGCCTGTAATCCCAGCACTCGGGAGGCAGAGACAGGAGGATTGCTGAGTTTGAGGCTTGCCCGGGCTACATAGTGAGCTCAGAGCCAGCCTGAACTACAAAGTGAGACCCTGTGTCAAAAAAAAAAAGAAAAAGAAAAAACCAAGAAAGTTGGAAAAAATATGTAAATGAATGTGAAAATAACCAAAGTGCTGAGTAAGTGGTTGGTATTGTTTAAAATACAAGTTTTTCAAAAACGTTTCAAAAACTCTAGCTATATGATAGATAACATGTTATAAATAGGAATTGGTTGCTGAATTATACCAGTATCCTTCAGTATTTAGCAAATTAAACTGAAGGCTAGGACTTTGCCATCCGTATAGTAATGCTTCTCTGGCTCTTAATTAAACCCATATTCTTATAAACAAACAAAAAGTGGTTTATAACAAGGTTAACAAGCAAAGTAAACAGCCAGATTTTCCCTACCTTACAATTTACAGTCAACCACCTTGTCCACTGGCTTTTGTTCACCCTCTTGTGCTCTGGCTGAAAAATTAAATCCTTGTGTTTTACGTGGCATCAATCTCTAAATTTTTGCCAGGAATTCTAATTTCAGAGAGGATGGGTTTGACTTTGCTCTTCTTGTGATCACTCCGGATTGACTCCTCAGTAAAGAATCCTTCCTGCTCCTGGATAGAAAAGAGATGAATTTATAAATCCTGCACTCAAAGACACAGCCTCCTCGGTCAGTGTCTTGAGCCCAGAAAGTCGCCATGACATGACCTTTTCCTCTCTGTGTCAGGCTCCTGTTCACCAGATGATCTTCTTAATCTATCTCATCAAGGAAGGGTGGACTTCTGGCTTTGATTGAGCCCAAATTCCCCTATTATATGCCATCATAAAGTCATGTACTTCAACTCAACTTACATTACATTTACAATATTATATTTTTTGTGATCATTTGACATTTTCCCCACCAGAGCTATAAGCTTTGTGAAAACAGAAAGCCTATGATTTCACCGGCGTTTGTATCTCCAGCACCTACCATAGCTGGTCCTCAGAGGACTTTGTTGAGTGAATACGCAACTAGCCACGTTTTTATAATAAAGAGACAGGCTGTGTGGTTTGCCAAGTCCCCACCTCTTTCAGGTCTTTACTCAAAGCTCTGCTTGGTGAAGCTTTCCTGGTCTCCATATATCTAGAGTCTGTGTCCTTCC
The DNA here is from genome assembly GCA_004025085.1 of Thryonomys swinderianus. Classification (NCBI taxonomy): domain Eukaryota; kingdom Metazoa; phylum Chordata; class Mammalia; order Rodentia; family Thryonomyidae; genus Thryonomys; species Thryonomys swinderianus. Next base: position 20,768 of record PVIC010002456.1, read on the forward strand.
CAGAACCAAAACCCTTACCCCCTACAGACCTTCACCTCTTCTTCAATTTTCCTACTTATCAAAAAGTGCATATGATTTATTTATTTGGTGCATTTGTCCTGTTCTTGTTTCCAAGATCAAAAACTCTGTGACAGCAAATTATTTTATTTGTATGTATTATTTATTGATACAGTCTCAGATCCCAGAGCACTGACTATCATCTACTCATCATCACATTGTTGGTGCCTATTAAAACTGGTTAAAGAAATGAATAATCTCTTACAGTGGTAAAAGCAAAGTGGGACAGAATATTGTCAATTTGAATTGTTCTGGAAAAACTAGAGCAGACCACGGCAATCATCTCCTCCTAAGTGGCCTCCCTGATTCTACCTTACCCTTCTGACTACTTCCCACATGGCTTAGTGTTCTTTCAAGGAATCGTAATTATTTTCTATAGTGATATGTATAATACATCTGTCATTAGAATGTAAACTCCATGAAGCAAGGACTTTATTTTCTTTTCTATCTGACCCCTATCACTTAGAGAAAGGCTAGACATTAAGCAAATACCTGTTATTTGGAGAAACAAGTGAGATTATATCCTGTATGGATTCCATTTTTATCATACTAAAAGTAGGTAGGAAAGGGAAATTTAGATTGTTTGTTGTATCAGATAAACCAGCAAGCTCTGTTCCTTAATCCAATCCAAATGTCCACATTTATTGCATGAGTTAATATCCACGGAAGCCAAGAAGATTCAGATGGGGAAGCTCTGGGATGGGTTTGCAGCCCATGTGTGGACAGGCTGGGGCAATGGCAAGGACGGAGTGACACAGACAGGGGGAATGAAGGCCTTGGCCTCATGAGAAGCAGAGCCATTAAGGGCTATGGAAGCTCGGTAGGGACATCACTTCAAAAAGCACAGTACAACTTTGGAGCCTTGAGGACGAAGAGGGTTGAGTCCACGGGCAGCTCAAGGGAGCAGGCAGTCCAGGAAGATGGCAGTCTCATAGGACAGTTGCCCAGAGCAATTAGGAGATACCCCCAAGGGGCCTCCAGGCTATGGAGATACATAAGGGAGAAAGGGAGGAACAGACACCTGGTGACTCCCACATAACTTTGGCATAAGAACTGACTGGTATGAAGGTTCATAGGTTCAGTGTATCATGTCTATGGTGAGTTGGCTCCAAGGTAGAAATGGTACGGTAGCATGGCATGGTGGAGGAAAGCTGCTTGCCTCATGGTGGGTGGAAGCAGAGAGAGGAAAAGGAGCCTAGGATGGCACACACTCTGCCCAGCCACACTCCTGAGACCAGTCTGTTCTGACCCAGCCTCACTTCCAAACGTGAGACTTTCATGGCACATTTTAGATCTGAACCATAATAATTATCATAGGCATTTTGATCATATATTTTTGGCTATGAGTTCTATGGTGTATGATTTGTTCTATAACGACATTAAATTGTAAATGATGTAAAAGTATAAAATTAAAGATATTAGGAAAATTCTATAATATTTAAATTTGAGTTTAAATATTAATGTAAACATTAATTTTAAACATACACATACTATTAATTTTAAACATGTACATACTATTTTTGAACAAAATTTAAAGCTCTGTCTTTGCTCTGGGTACTGAAAATTTCCCTATATTAATCAAGAGTCTCGGTGTTCTGCTTTGGTTTCTAAATATTATTCTCTAAATGCTAAATTTCTATTTTTATATATTAAAAGGAATAGGAGTTCTTCAGAGAAATGGCTAATTCTAGGAATAGAGGAGGGAATGTTTGACACTGATATATATTATCATACCAGAAAACCATGAAGCTGTTAGAGGCTAACAAAGTTCTAGGTAAAGACATCACAGCCAGCTTGCAGTGGCTTCTATAAGCCAGGACAGGAACAATCCGTGCATCAAGAATAATCATAATTTAAAGCCCATTGAATATTTTAAATCAACTGATAAGGTTAAGCAGAAATGTGAAAGCTCCTTTCTCCTCTCTTTGGAGAGCCCCCTAACTTGTCTGTCACAAATCAAGTTATCTATTTCCCTTGTTTCTTACTATAAATATTATTATGTAGGGAGAATTAGACATTTATTCTCCTTGCCTGTAGCAACTGTATTGCTAGTTGTAGCAGACAGTACTGTCTGAAGGTGGCCAGAGTCTTGTGCTCCCACATGCTCCTGCACAGTGGGACAGCCCCGCCCTGCCACCCATCATGGCTCTGTGTCACCTCTCCTTGAATCTGGACACGCCTGTGGCTCTTTTGACTTATAGACTACAGTGAAGGCCATGCCCCGTGATTACAGAAGCGAGGCAATGAGAGGTTACTTGGCTTTTGCCCTGTCTGCTGGAACATGCACTCTGCACTCCAGAGCTTCTACATAACGAATCTTAGCCCTTTTCCTTCCTACGGCACCAGGGAATGACGAAGCCCAGTGACACAGAGAACCGACATACAGGAGCTCTGCTCAGCAGCCTCAGCTAAGCTCAGAGTTCAAGCCGTTCTGGCCCAAGAGAGACTTAGGAACAAAGGAGGCCCAGATCCTGAAGCTTCTAGGTGCTGACTCACTGCTACCTTCAAGTATTTCCAGTCGAGACTCAGACATCACAGAGCAGCACTGTCGTCCCCACTGTGTCCTGTCTGAAGTTCCTACCACAGAATCCACAAGACAGACAAATATTCTACACCTCCAAGTGGTGGTTTACTACCTGGAACACAGGGTCACTACATGACTCCACTGAATACAGGGAAGAGCTTTGTTGCAGAAAAGTCTCATTCATAAATATGGAAAGAAAGAGAATCTCAATAAATTTTCAGCTGATATAAATGACCTAAAAGGAAGAGAAATTCACATTTCATGACATTTTCTAAAGAGGTAATTTGCTTAGGTGATGGTCAGAAATGGTTGCAAAAAAATCACTGGAGGAAATACAGAAGGAGCCCTGGATATTTGTAGGATGCTCAAACTTTGCTCTGCTGACCAGCTGCTGACCTGCAGGGAGAAAACACAACTTTAAAATGGACGGATCAGGCTGTCAGCACTTACGCTCACTGATCAGTTCATCTTTTTTTATCACTTTCCAAGGAACAATTTAAATTACGTATATTTGGATGCAATATGACATGGAACCCTTTACAAAATATCTTACCAAATATGAGACTCAGATCCAAATGTCACTTTGAGTGCAAACTTTGGGACTGTGTGTTCGGTGATACCTCCGTGGAGCAGTGCAGAAAGTGGAAAATTCCATTTGAAAATGGATGCAGCTTCGAGTCAGTGTACGAGAAAATCTGGGGAAAGGAGGGAGGATTCTAGGGTATGAAAGACTCAAGGGTCCTAATCACCAAAAGCAGTGCATGTAGCTGATTTGGACTTAGATTTGAGCAAGCACACAATCTAATGACATTTAATGAGGCTGTTTGAGAACTTTCCTTTTGTTTGTTTGTTTGAGAACTTTCCTAATTGACGCTTAGGAGCTTTAAATATTAGATGATGTTGATGAAAAAGCATTTTGTTAGAACCAATACTGATGCTAACATTAAGAGTTGCTCTTATACCGATGTGGAAGCTAAAGTGTTTAGTGGTAAAATGTTATTCATTTTAAAACAGCTTAGCAAAAACAAGTGCAAAAAATTAAAACTCCACATGATAAGTCACTATTATACTTTATTTTTGATATGTTTGAGATTTTTCATGACATACAGTAAAAATTACATGGTTATAATTATAAACATGTTTCTGCCTAAATATTTAATCACAACAGAATATCATATTAATGTATCTTCTAGATAGAATATTGAGTGATCTAAAATGATGACTATAAAGATCATAAAAAGAGAATTTATTGCTTAAATTAAGTTAAAGGCTACAGAATTATGGTTTCATAATGATTTCAATTTTCCTTGGTATTGTGTGTGTGTGTGTGTGTATGTGTGTGTGAGTGCACGCACACAGGCAGACACTACTTAAAAAAACAGATCAGTTTTTTGTTATTTTTTGTTCAGTGACTGGGAGGATGGCTTATCAGACAGAGTCCGGGTGATGCACCCTTGTGTCAAGCATACGGAGTGACCAGAGGCTTTAAACTGGACCTTGGAGACCTCTCTTTGCCAATCTTGGTATGGAAAAGTAGGGTGTTCTTCTTGTCTATCCATTTTAAGTTCTTTAAAGCCAAGGAAGAAAGATTGTTCAGGTGAGGAAAAAAGCTGTGCTGAGATTCTATCTGGGGCATATTAAAGTTGATAGAGGCTGGCTCTTTTTATTTATTTATTTTTTCTCTAAAGACCTTAATACAAGTGGTGCTGGGCTTAGCACTGGAAGACTATGAAAGAAGAAGGAAACTTTCTCTGGTACCTGGCTCTGGCTTGGCCTCCCTCCTCTTCACCTTCACATTTCTGCTCCGCCCTCTGTCTCCGGGTGGGCAAACAGCACTCTCCAGGGCAGAGGCTCAGCCCGCAAAGCTTTGCCAGTCATCATGAGCACGTGCCTCTAACAGCTCTGGTGAAGGATGCTGGAGGGGTACTGACCCCCCAGGAGCAGTGAAAGCCTGAAATTGAACAGCTGTCTTTCTAGTCTATAAGCTTTAAGTACAAAGTTGGTTAAAAATTTATTTTTAAGAAATTATGTGTCCTTGGAGACCCTGAACGCATTCTACACTACTGGTTGCCTTCTAACCTTTCAGATAAAGTTATCTTGGGTAAAAGAAGTAGTGAAAGAGAAAGTAACTCTGGTAGCAAAGTGTTGATATGTGGCATGTGAAGTTATTGATACAAAGGTATTATGGGGAGACCCCAAAGAAGACCTTTTAGTTTATTCCTTTGACATTTAACGATTTTTACTTTATAACATGTGCCAACTGCTGTCCCAAGATCCAGAGATTCAAAGATGATTTTAATTAACTACTACAGAGGAAGAAATACAGAAATAGTTGATGACAGAATGTGAGAAATAATGGAAACATGTACAGAGTGTTATAGGAACACAGAACAAAAGCGGCTGGCTCTGCCCAGGTGAGTGCGGAATGCTTTCACAGCAAGGCGGACTGAATTGGGTGACCTTGGCCCAGCTCAATAATCTCCCCGGGCCTTGATTCTCTACCTTCAAAAAGGAAATAATTAGAGTGCTCTCAGCATATCGTTTTGAGAATGAAAGAGTTATTAGATGATATGAAATTATTAGTCCCTGGAATGTAGAAGTGCCTGAAACATTCAAGAAATATCAGGTGGCAGAAAGAGAAGCAGCCGCTAAAAGGAGGAGGAAGAACAAGAAAGGAGAACACTCTCGTTAGAGCAGCGTGGGCAAAACACAAGGTCGCAGAAGAACATGGCATGTGAGGAGGACAGGAGAGAACTCAGAGCACATGGTGGAGAGAGGGGGAGTGGGTTAGGGGCCAAAGGAAGAGGAGCCTGGCCTGGGGCTGGTTCCACTGACCCACTGCCATTGACAGCTCTGCTGAATGGCTGCCGCACATCTACATTTCTTAGAATCACCACTACGCCCTTCCCCTTTATGTTAATTGTAAAGGGGAGAGGGAGGGAGGTGGAGTTGATTTCAAACAGGAAATGGTAATGAAGTCAGGCTCTTTGGAGAAGGAGCACAGGCTGGGGCAGTGAAGGGAAGGTTCTAGAACTAGGTTGGCAGCCTAGAGAACAGTAGTTGTCACGTGTGAGCACATCTCCCCCTGCCTTGAAAAGTATCGTGATTTGTTTTGTTTTTGTTTCCACTGTCACACTGCGAGGCTGAAAGGCCAAGATCATTTTATTTTTTAATATCCAGCACCTACATTATCACTCGCTAGAGGTAGATGCTTCTAATGAGGGAATGAGATGTGATGTGGAAACTTGACCTTAGACCAGGATGGCTCAGTAGAACAGAAAAGGCCAGATGGGTGAGATATTTCTGAAGTGGAAGCAACCGGACTCAGCGGTCAATCTGGGTGTGGGAAAGGAGAGGGCTAAGTCGCCGGTGGGCTCCTGTGGGTCTCGGAGCTGGGCCGTTGAATTCAGGGTGAAAGCGTTTGTAGGGCTTGCCCCCAGGGGTCAGGGTGAATTCTTCATAAGGACATAACCTGGCCCTCGTCAGAGAAAATGGTGGCTGGAGGAGCATGAGGGGAGAAGCAGCAGGAAGGCCTCCTGTGACAGAGACCCCGGGCTGTCCCCTGTATCTGCCTTTCTCATCCTCTCTGCTACCAGAATGGTGCCTGAGTGCGCACCGTCCAAGTAACGCTTCATTCTCCGGACTTCTGCAAGTAGATGTGGCCCTTTGACGGCGTTGTAGAGACAGGCTGTGAGAAAGACATTTCTTGGTTGGGACCGCTACAGAGCAGAGGTTGGCACCCTCTTCCTCTGGGCCCTTTCCCCTGGCTGCAGAGTGGACATGGGAGCGGGGCAGGCCTCCTGGACTACAGGGGAAGCCACGTTCTGAGGACGGCTGAGCAATGAACCCTGGATATTGTGCTCCCCTATATTAGCCCACGCTGCTTATGTCGAACCTTTTCTGAGGCAAAAATAAATGTCGGCCTTAGTTAAACCACTACTATTAGCTTTGCTATTAGTGACCAAAACAAAATTCTAACTAATATTCCTCCTCAGCTGAGAAAATTAAAATAAGGCCAATGTCCTTGGAAATAGTCATCTGTTTTGTAAATCTTAAACTGAGCACGTATACATTTAAGAGAAAATGCTAGCTGTTTGGTGATAAGTGTTCAAATAGGTTATTCCATTCTGAGTTGGAAGGAGACTGGCAGTAACTAAGGAAGAGATGTGGAGGCCACAGCAAGAGACAGGAAGTGCTCAAAGGTGCCCTTCTCCTTCCCTAATCCCGTCTAGGGTCTCAAGTGATGTGGGCAGAAGGACCAGTGGGACTTCAAGAGAGAGCAGAGCTCACATTAGAGCGGCGGAGAAGACACCATGGAGGGATGGGGCCTGCAGAGAGAGCAAGCCTGCTCCACACTGACATTTTTTGGCTAATGGAAGCAAAAGATGTCACGGTATGATTTTGAAACTAGAGAGAAAGCCAAAAAATTCTCTCTCTTTTTCTGCCTCCCTCCTCCTTTTCCCTTTAGCTATATTTGGGTGCCAATTATACACAGAAAAGCCAAACTCAGTTTGTTAATGTCAGACCATGATACTTGTGATCTGGCAGAGGGCAAATTTTTTTTGCAATTTTGGAGCTTGTCATCAGGATTAATGGGCTTGAAGAAAAATGTCTAAAGTAATATTTAGCCCTTGAAAGACCCTGAAGTCCAGATCCGGCAAGGCTGGGCACCTTCCCAAAGCTGGTCAGGCACATCCCATGATTCCATATTGTTTGGCGGGTGGCCAGGCCTGCTGCTCCTTCCTCCCTCCCCAACTCCACAGAGAAGTTCAGAAAGTGCAGGTTGCTCCCACGACTTACCTGGCAGATGCCCAATCCCCCTGGGGAAGAGGCTGACCCCGGGACCCAGGACTGGAACATTCCCTTGAGCAATTTATAGGTCTTCTCTTTGCAATCTGAGGGGGCCTCCAACATAGTGCCAGTCCTGTTGGGAGATGCCACCTCTCCTGGGGCAGTGTTAGCACCTTCTCTCCTCAGACCACTCACTTGCTGGAGACCTTGAACTGACCTTGATATAATAGGTGTCATGGAGACTGAAATAGTCACTGAGAAGAAAGGCCCAGGCTCCCTCAGAGCCCTGCATGTATTTCTGTGGCCATGTGAGTATTGCCCATCTTCCTTCCTGGGCAAGAAGGCTAAGGCCCCCCTAATATAACTAGTGTAGTGTAACTAGGGGTAGTTATCACAATAGATTTCAGCTTTCTGTAGACATAGTGTTAGATAATGTGTAACTGTCTCTTCTCTCTATTCATAGCTAATAATAGCACCTTTTCTTTGCTTTTCAGTAAACTCAACCTTATTTGTACAGCTTTAAAAGTTAGGTTTGCCCATGTAGCACACACAGATGGCCACTAGGTAAGTATGAGATGGGCACTGTCCTGGGAGAAACTGCTGATTTTCATCTAGCACTGTCAGGTCCATGAAATCACATTGCTTTCCTCAGGGAAATGGTACCCGAGGGCATATACTGCATGGTGGGGGTGTTAGTGACAGCACCCTTCAACCTCCTCTCTCAGGTGTGGGCTTTGAGACCAAGCAAAGCCACCATTTTAATCAGGACTGCTATGGCAAAGTAGCACCGTGGGGAGCTGGTACACAGTGGAATTACTTCTCACCGATTTGGAAGCTGTGATTCTGACATGAGAAAGCCAGACTTGTTGTGTTCCAATGGGGACTTTCTATCAGAGTGTAGAACACTGATTTCTTCTATGATCGAAAGGAGAGCAAGACACAGGAAATTCTGCATCCACGATCACTTTCCAAAGGCCTTGCTTCCAGATACTATTGCCTTGGGGACTCAGTTACAAAATATGAATTTTAGAGGGGGCACAAACATTCAGTATGTAACAGCCAGACCCTCCCGGAATGAGAATGAATGTTTGCTCATACTGATCCCTCTGCTGTGATGTCCAAACTAACTGTCCACCACGCTCCAGAGAGAGAGTGTCTTGGCCATTCTGGGTTTGACTCTTTCATTCTCTGAGGGCTCTGTACTTTTTCAGCAAATTTCTCACTCACTTAATATGAATTACAATAAGGTTCATGTTTACAACACAGTAGTGCTCACGACCACACCGGAAGATGTGTGGTTTGTCAAAGCTCTGCAGGCACACGGGCCTGCCGTGTCATGTTGACCACCTACCTGTCAAGCTCCGGGCTGAGTTTATACATGTTTTTGTTATTCAACCCTCACAAAAAGTCCAACAAGAAGTTGAGGACTAGAATCATGCAGTTAGCAAATGGTAATGCTGGAATTTATTGTAGCAGTGATGCTCAATTCACTGGATCACCTATGCCCTTTGATTCTTTTAAAGTTCATGTTGTACCTTTTATTATATGTCAAACTATATGACTAGATTATGTGCTCCTTGAGCTCAGGTTTAGAGTAGGATATGCTTCATGTTCCCTAATGGGGTACTTTTTGTATAGTAATCACCATATATTTGTCCAATGAATGAATGAATGATATCAACCAATTGCCACAGAGGGTGAATCAGTGGGTGACCAGCCACCGATGAGTTCATGTAGACAGGCAGGAAGTGCTGACATGGGCTAAATAAACGCTTTGTCATGAAGGCACCTCTTCCTCTAGAGAATCATCAGTGAATGACTTTCTTCAGACCTGAAACATCTTCTTTCTGCTCTCTGACTCAACACTTAGCCTGAGCTAATTTTACCCAAAATACTGTCCTCCCTAGTCCAGATCTAACAGCTGAGAGAAGGAAGGTAGGATTAATTGTTTTCTACAAGCTTACAGAACAGCACCATTTCTCAGTTGTCCAGATATAAAAATCTTGATGGGAGAGGGCAATAATTTGGATAGAATGAAACTATGTACAGTCTTGCAGTTATCTGGGTTTTATATCTTTGTCTATTTAAGAAAATAGTAATAGTTTTTCTAGGACAGTAATTCCCAACAATGAATAAATATTCTTAGTTTGCCTCTTATCTACCACTTAAGTGAAGTGAAAGAGAATTCAGACAATATTGTCTGTTTATAGCTCTGGTTCAGATTTGAATTCCATTCCCCCATCCATCTATCCACCTGTCCATCCACCCATCCATCCACCCATTCATTCCATTTATACATTCATCCACCCATCCATCCATACAACCATCCACTCATCCATCTATCCATCCACTCATTCATCTATCCATCCACTCACCCATCCATCTACCCACTCACCCATCTATGCATTCATCCATCCACCCACTCATTCCATTTGTAAATCCATCTACCTAGCCATTCACCCATTCACCCACCGACTCATTCCATCCATCCATTTAACCACCCATTCATCTATCCACCCACTCACCCATTCGTACATCCATGCACTCATCTACCCATCCACCCATCTACTCACCCATCTACAAAGTACTCTTAAGCATCAACTTCATGATTCAGACCTGCTGCTGAACCAGTAAGGCAAAGTCTCAATCTTTGAATGGATTTGTATTCAGGAAGTGGAGACCAACCTAGAAACAGTGTAAGTGTAAACATAGTGTGACAACAGAAGAAAGACATGTGTCTGGGTCTATCACACGGAAGAGGGCTGCCTGTAGAGAGTGTTTTTAACAGAACTTCCTTCATGCAGACTGGCTGTCTCTAAACTTTTATTTGACTATAAAAAAAGTCTTTAAACTCAACTATTACTTTCCCAACATTTTGTTTAACTACAATTGATATCAGATTTTATATGACTATAGCGTATAAGGCCCATTAACATATTGCTAAAGTTTCAGTGGGTCATTTTTCCACAGCCAACATCAACTGAGCACTTAGTCTATGCTCAACAGTCCACTAAGAAATTCACCAAAGTATCTTATTAAAACGTAACCACAAACTGATTCATCATATGAGATCTTTGACTACTGAAGAAACTGAGGGTTAGAAAGATTCACAACTTGCCTATGGCCTCACTTGGGTGGAGTAAGGCTGCAAATGCTGGGCTCTCAGCACATATAAGAACCATATACCCGTTCCCAGCATCAGGTTTGTGACATACTGATGAAGATTTCATTCCTCAAAAAATTCTCCAATCTTTCAAGAAAGAAATATAATTTAAGAGTTTTGTAGTTCTCTACTTGCCCCAATTCACTTCTTAAAGTTATAAAAATACAGGAAGTTTGATAAAGATCTTCATCATTCTTTTTTAAATTGATTTTACTGGTACATTTTATATACACATTATGATCACATTTAACATTGGGGTTTATATCAGTACATGACACATCTTGATTCTCATATTTTTCCATTCCTCTGCCCTCTGTACAACTCCTTGTCTCCTATATAATACATAAGCTTCGTTTTCTTTTTTTTTAACCATCAACTTTTTTTCTTTCTTCTTTTTTCCTTTTTTTTGTTTGAGACAAGGTCTTGCTTTGTAGTTCAGACTGGCCCTGGCTCTGAGCTCACTATGTAGCCCAGGCTAGCCTCAAATTCATAACAATCCTCCTGCCTCTGCCTCCCCAGTGGTGCAATTACAGGCATGAGCCACCAAGCCCGGCATTATGGTGTGTGATACTGGGGATCAAACTCGGGACCTTGTGCTTGCCAGGCAGACCCTGGAACCGCTGAGCTAAATCCCTGGCCCATTCTTTCCCTTCTTTAGTAACCCAAATCCACTCTTTTCCCTTTGAACACTTTCTTCCTGTTTCCCAATACCTATCATACACTTTAGAACTCATTTACACTTTCAGTTTCTCATGTCAGAGAAATGACATGGTATTTACACATCTGTGTCCTATTGACAGTAAGTTAGGGGACATTTCTAGTGCAGAGGGTGGTGCTCAAGGCCTGAACAAGCCAGTGGAGTCAGAGATCTTCCATTCCTGATGCGGTGAGCCAGCTGACAACAGTCCATGCAGTTCCTGCCCCTAAGCCCCGCCTCCCGAGCCTTTCCCGGGCCTCTCCACGCTGGATGGTCTCTGCGCGCACTGAGCCTTACCAAGAGTGCTTACCCTGAGAGCCGGCGGGGTCTAGAGACGAGGCCAATTTTTCTTCCTTCCTTGTCACCTACCTTGGGGCCAGATTAGTGCCACAAACATATTAAGTGTCCAAGTAATGCCTCTTCAGAGTAATTTGTGCTCAAATTTTTGGAAACAATATGTACTTTCTCAGTGAAGAATTAATTGCATTCCTTACTGCTCTGTCCTTTAAACATTTGCCTAAAGTATCAATTAAACCCCCTTCCCAGAAACCTCTGTGGTTTTCATAAAACACTTTGCAACATGCCTCTGTATAGTTTTTCTAAAAACAGATGGGTGGCATTCAGAAAGACTTTAGTTATAATTTGAGACATACATTCTGACTAAGCACAAGCACTGCTATTTTTAAATTAGAAAATTAAATTGCAGTGTCATACACACACACACACCACATTTCTCTTCATTTCAAAGACCTTGTTTATTTCCTGAATCTCACAAAGATGTCATTCTGTAAAAGAACCTGAAAAATCACCTATGGCAAATTCCTGCCAGGCCTGGATCTCAGCAGCGCTGTCTTCCTCCAAAGCCCGTTAGGAACTCCGGCGCGTAATTAAATCAAGGCCGTTTGTTATGATTTCCCCGCAGCCTCCCCTCGAAGCTCTGAACCTCCACGCACCAGCATCTTCAGCCGAAACCTTTCACCAGCCACTCGCTGTGTTTACTCCCACTGCCCAACCCTCCTGGGGCGGCCCTGTCTCACCTCAGAGTGCTAAGTGTTTGCAGAACGCTCTGCCTGCCGGCTGGGTTTAGAAATCCCACAGAGAAAGCCGGGACATTTAGGGGTACAGTTGCTCACGGCTCGCTGGGAAACACAATGTAGGGTCTGTAGAAATGCGCTGTGTCTCTTTATTGACAATTACAGGCAGTTGTTTGGAGTAGATCCTGGCAGAGGAATGTGAAGCTCCGCTGGAAATGCTTAGCTTCTCAGTCACAATGCGATCGCTAGAGCAGGCAGGGCTGGAGGTTCGTTCGGAGTAACAGCCCCATCTGTCTTGTCACTGCTGTGTCCCCCGTGTCTAGACATGGCGCTGAGGCATCGCAGGTACCCCACAAATGTTTGCAAAATGACTGAGCAGCTGCGAAGGGAATCTTTTCTCAAGCTTTCCCTGTCACCAGTGGGCCAGACGATGGTTACCAGCCACTTTAAGGTCTCCTCACCCACGACACTGACTAATCAGTTGATGACCTGGCTGCCCAGGTATCTGACACCAACCGTGAACTTTGTCATTCAGGGCTGGCATTCGACTCATCCTTCCCAGCACGCGCGAGACCCAGACCTGGTGTCAATTTTCTGAGGAACGCCTTTAAGAAGAGACTTTGTTTTCTCTCAAACAGTGCTGAGCGGAAGTCTTCTGAGCTGAAGGAGCTGCTCTATTTAAATAGCCACTTGTAAGCTGGTGATCACTGTATCGCACAGCACAGATTTTGAGATTCTATTTCAAATTGTTGAATTTTCCAAGGAAGATCCCCGAGATACCTGGCCTTGTCGGTCACAGAAGTCAGATAATCAGGCCTCTGATCAAGAGTTCCCATTTCCCACTGTGTCTAGCCTAGTAGGCTAAGGCAGGAATCTCAGCATTGCAGTCCCAGCAGCTATGATGTGGACACAGATGCCACCCGAGTCTGAGCGGCACAGCGGGAGGACAGTATGATGGCAGTGAGCCATGACACGTCTCGCATCCAAAGCCCAATGTGCCCCGTCGCCCCCAGCCAATCAGGGCTCTGGCTGGCAGTAGGACTTAGCCTGGGGCAGGGGTGTCCATCTCAATCTAGACTGAGCAAGAATCGCTTTAATCTCGTGTCTCCAGGTGACTGTGAGATGATTAGCACTCAGGCCACATCAGGGGTGTTGTCAGCGATTGGGCCACCACCCTTCTGGATGGGAAGGGACTTCTAGTAGGTCACCACTCCTGGGAAACCACGTGCTTCACACCTTTTGCCTTTTGCTCCAGTTCCTCCGAGCCCTGCAGTTCAGGAATGGTGAGCGCCCAGAACAACTCATCTTTCAGACGCGAATGAAATCCTGGGCACAAAGGCACTGAGAAGATCAGATGAGAGAAACAAAAAGGGATTAGACACGGGCGAAAGGCTTTAGGGTTCTCATGCTGAGGGTTTGTTCCAGTTGAAATCCAAATGCAGATCATAATCGAAAGCCCTAGGCAGGGGAGGGAGGGAGGCACCTCCCAGGTGGAGTGTGTCCTGCACTCCGGGCCTTGGGCACAAGCCTTTCTCCAGAGTGTGCTAGAGTACAAGGGCCAGGCGTCCCAGCCACGAACACACACTCACACACACACACACACACACACACACACACACATCAGGCCCCAGGTCCTCTAATTGCTTGTCACTTCTGGCTGCAGTTATTGTCTACTCAGCACTACTTCCACTATTTCACTGCCAAAAATTCTAGTTCACTGACTGAGCTTTGTATAGAAAGTGCCTTTCTAACCAGCCTTGTTAACTCAAAGGAAGAAGTCTGCCAGACGCGGGGATGGATAGGTGGTTAGGGTGACCTCTATCATCCCCATTGCTCATTGAGTCCTTATGTGTTTTACCAGGGGTTCGCATTTATGGCCCTGAAAGGCCAGAGTTGGATGACAGGTGGATAGAAGCACGAGGACTCCCCTCCTCTTTCTTGATTTGCTGTCACAACCCTCTCACTAGCTCTTATATATTTAACAAGCATTTACTGAGGCCCTGTGATACACAGGGCGGATTCCAGCACCCAGAGGCATGAATAACGCTTCATCTCCTCCGAGGAACTCAGGGCTGCGGAGGAGCCTGGCACAGAGACTCCGCAGATGATGAAGCCAGAGCCAAGCAAGAACAGGATACACTCGGGGTCCAGAAGATAGTTTGTTTTCCTTTATTTCTAAGGTATATCTGGTTTACTTCCCTCAAGGAAGTAACTTAATATAAAACACACCTTACACAAGTCTTAAATGGTTTAAATCAAAGCCATGGAGAAGCATGAAGCTAAGATGGTCCCTCCGCCCCTGCATGGGGTCCAGCCAGCCTCGCGGAGGAACAAGGAACGGAAACGACGCCTAAGACTGGGATGAGACTACATATCCCAGCGCTGTCGCTCCCACCCTCCTGAGCTCCTAAGTGCCCCAGACCTGAACGCAGCCTCTCTCTGTGCCTTTCTGTACTAAGCCAGCACCCTGGACCCCTGGACCTCTTCTCCCTTGGCCTGAGAAGAGAGAAGGCCACTGTGTCCTGTCTGAACCCCGGAAGGGAGGGGAGTGCAAGGGGGAGGGGAAGGTGGCCGGAAGGCCTCACCACGCGCCTGCCTACTTCCTGCTTCCGGGGGAAGTGCGTCTGAGATACGCTGTAGGCCTGACACCGAGACGAGACGGCCCCCAGGCCACTCCAAATCTGGAGCCTGGGTTCTGCCCATGTGGAAGCCGGGTCTGGGGAAGGAGCTAAAGTGGGAAGAGGATTCACTTTTCTGCCCTGAAGCAACAGTGGAAATCCTGCCAGTTCACTGATAACGGGATTTGGAGCCAGTATTTGGAACTAGCCTGTTGAGGTCATTTCCCTTGTCTCATTGGATGTGTCATTGGCTTTGGTTTTATCAAGGTCAGTAATCCCCAAACAATATGTAATAAAGGATGAGATTTTTATCCCCCAAGCCATGCCAGGCCAATAATCAATTTAAAAACTCAGAGTGCATGAAAATCACCAGAAAACTGCACTTTCGCAAGATGGGAGAATCCTATAGTAGACGCCACTTAAATGTTTGAGTAATGTTCAGTTTCTAAAGAGTTCCCCAGAGGCTTCTTTGGAATTCCTGGACCCCTGAGAAACATTGTCCCGAAGGATGTGGGCCATAGTCCATACTTAGGTAGCACTGATATAAGTCGGAAAAAGGCAAAGCACTTAAAATATCTTTCCCAGACTTACCAGGTAGACAGCTTGCTAGCCTCCCTGGAAGCAATCCCACCCCCGAGGGACGAAAGGACATCCCACCCTCACTGGGGACCTCAGAAGGGGTGCTGAGGCTCCACTATTCATTCACAAGAACTACCAATGGACTGGTCCATCTTCTACCCTTCTCTGTGGAAGTTTGAACTTCATATGTGTCCCAGTCTCATCTTCATAACTACCCAGGGAGATGAACACACAACATCCCCATTTTCATCCTTAAGCTTCAGAATGATAAAATCTTTCAATGCAAAGGAGCAGTGAGTGAGCTACTATAAATTTATTATAACCACCGCCCAGTACAACAGTCCACGGCTCACTGCTCACTTTCCTGGACTTCCAGTTCCTAAATGTCGTCAGTCAAAGACTTTGGCTCCTGATTGACTCACCTCACCTCGTCCACTCTCGGCAGCCTGTGGTCTTCCAAACAGCACGGCTGTCTGCGCCAACGTGGGCCTGGTCAGCTCCCAGGACCTCGCTTCCACACTGACTTCCCTTCACTTCCCAGCAGCCACTGACTCTCACGTCCTGCTCTGAGGCCACAGGATAGCTGCCGCTCAGGCAGAAGGGCCGTCTCCAGTGTGTCACCCCCGCTCCGTGGGCTCCTCGCCTTCCAGCCTGACGTCCGGCTGTTCCCACTGCTGTTCTCTCGTTTCTCGTCCATTCACAGCCCTGTCTTTAAATTCATCCATCCCGTCCTATCTAACTCCCCTTTCCCATCCAGCTCACTATCCACAGTAGAGCATCCAATAGCTTTACTGATTTTTAAACTGAGACCCTATTCTCTTTCGTGACGCTTCTTTAACCACTACATTTGTCAAAACCCCAGCCTTGGATGAAGCCAGCCCTACCGCTCTCTGCATCTGCCGTGGCAGCCAAACAGTTTAGTGCGGCAGGAAGGGAAGAGTCGCGCACAAGGAGGCAGACTGGCTGCCTGTGTGCCATGATCTCTTGGCATTCAGTGTGCCCCAAACGCTTCTCAGAGATCTCCTTGCTTTTTCTGCTCTACTTCTTCCTATTTTCCATCATTATTTCAACCCACCTCCCGCCCCTCGTACTGTCAAACTCTGTCACTCCCAGATCTCAGCAGAAATCCACACTGCATAGGTGTTGGGGAGAAGCCGGTCACCAGACAGGAAGCCCTCAGCGTTCATACCGGACAAACGACGGCACGCCCCCTGCTGTTCCCCCTGGTCCTGTGGAGGGGCTGCCCGGCTTCTCCACCCTGATTCTCCCTCAGGAATCTTGCCATAGTGACCGGCCATTCTCTCCACAGAGCCATATCCACACCTTAGACACCGCAGCCCCCTCCTTTCTTCCTAAAGGCGGAGCAAGTTACAGAAGAAGAAGGAGAAGGGAGGAGAGGAGGAAGGAGGAGGGGGAAGGGCTGGAAGAGGAGAGGAAAGATTCCCTCACTGGATCCTAATTCTTTTTCCACAGTCTTCTTCTTCTTCTTTCCCGCTCTGTACGGCCAACTTCTCAGAATGGCTATCCATCCTATATTATCTTCAGTACTCTACATCCCGTCTAAGTCTATTCTGGCTCTTTCGAAAAATGCCCTGGCTTATAAACACTAGCAATTTATTTCTCAGTTTGGGAGATTGAAGAGTCCAACGTCAAAGTGCTGGCAGATTCGGTATCTGGAGAGGAATCGAAGCCACCATCTACTGTGTCCTTAAATGGCACAAAAGGCAGAAGCGTTCCCTCAGGACCTCTTTTATAAAGACATCAATGTTGTGCATGAGCCTCTGTTTCAGGACCTAATCGTCCTCCCTGTCTGTCCACAGGGCCTTTGAACATGCTGCTCCCCCCGGGGACTCTCTCCCCTCTCAGCAGCTCCCTGAATAGGAATAAGCTCCTCAGGGAGCCTTGGGTGGTGCTGAGTGCCGCTCGTCAGCAGCACTGTTCACTGAACGTCTGATAACAGCCTGCCTCTCCTGCAAGGCCAGAAAGTCATTGTTGTCACTTGTGATCTCAGCACTCTCGAAGTGGGTGACGTGTAATAAACAGTCCAGGAATATTTGCTAATGAACGAAAAAGGATGGAAAGAGGGCAGAAGATCTAGTGGGATTCGTCACAAGTACTCCTTCAAGTCAATGGCTCTCAGTTTCTCCCGTCCCCAAGTAATTCCCTTACCGTCAACTGCAGGCTGTGAACATTCTCCAGTCAGGCCCATCCCTTAGGGAGGCTGTGACATCGCTCCACACAAAGCGCATTATTCAGCCCACACGTTAGCGACAGAGATCGGCTCCTCTGATTGGCTGTGTGCCGCACGGCCACGGAACTCAGAACACTGAAGTCTCGGAGCCAGACCCGGACTAGCTGCCCAGCCGTGTGCTCGCTGAACAGATTCAGAAAGTAAATCCAGAGAGGTTAAGAGAGGGGTCTGGCTTCACACAGCAATCTCACACTAGAATGCAGACTCTAATTTACACAAACAGCTCTGCTACAAAGGCAGTCAGGGCCAGCGCTGCCGGACAGGGCCTTGTAGCTGGGCTGTGGGAGCCCAGGCAGAAACAGTCCGCTCCAGGCTGAGTCAGGATCGGCCTAAGGGAAGAGGTGGTGACGTGTGAGGCGGGTCCTGAAAATGACCACAGAGGAAGGAGGAGAGGGCATCCGGCTGCAGGAAAGGCGCCATCCAGGGACTTGGGTGCACGGTGTGTTTGTGCAGTTGCACGAGATTACTTGGAAAGCCACAGAAGGAAAGGAAGGAGCGCCCTTGTGGGGACACATGCTTGTGATCCCAGCTACCCCACAGGCTGAGACGGGTGGACTGCGAGTTCGCCTGAGCAGCTCAGGATGGACTTAGCCAGCCTGGGACACTGGCTCAAGGGAAAAGCATAAGGGACGCTGCAGATGTAGCTCAGTGGAGTACCCTGGGGTTCTGCCTCCTGACCCACAAAGGGGAGGTCCAGAGAGACGAGCTGCAAACGGAGTTAGGACAAGCAGGAAGGAGGTGAGCAGAAAGGCTTGTGGGTGGCCCTTCCTTCCCACACTGGTAAGATGGACACTACCTATCCCCACCCACTAGCTCTTGGCTTCCAGAGGATGAGGCCAGGTGCTGGCTTTGCTGCTAGGAGGGCCAGGAAGACTCATTCATGTTGTGTGTGTGAAAACTGAAACACTTCTCGGGAGGAGTCAAATGGGGGCAAAGGCAATGTTAAGGCAGGGTATGGAGCTTCAAGGGGCAGAAGGTAAAGTCTGGCATTGGGGGGTTGAAAACCTACGTTCTCACCTGTTCCATCCTGACCTCCTCCCCAAACTGTATTTTTCAGCAGCCTCTGCCATTACTGGGGCAAAGTACCAGGACCAGTGGGGCTGCTGGTGTCACCGTGCACAGTTCGGCTTCCCTGAGCACCCCTCTCTCCAACTCCGCCACATTATAGCTGGGAGAGCTGGTCACGTGTAAGCCACGTGGCATGGACTCCTGGGTAAGAGTGCTTCCCGGCCTCCTCGGCATCTGTCCCAGGGTAACAACTCAGAGCGCAGGAGAATTGTGCAGGGTATAAAAGGCTCCACTTTAAGGCTTCACCAGATGCCAGAGAGAACCCTGGAGTGTGAGCCTGGAGCAGCAGAGCAGAATGCCACACTGGGGATTTCTGCTGGTGCCGTGGGACTCCTTCTCTGGGAAAGTAACTTGAGCAGGAAAGAGGTGGCGGACACAAGGGTGGCTACCTTCCGAACTGTCCCGGCTTTCAAGCACGTAGTGTTATTATCCAGTCCTCAACACCAGGTAGGCAGGAGGGTCAAGCCTGCTCAGAGTGGGCCGGTGACTTACCAGTGTCAGCCAGTAGACAGTGGGACTGGGCAGGTCTGGAAGCCACGCACTTTGGTTCCTGCCCCGACCACCACGTTAGGCACGTAGGGAGTCCAGGGATGACTGAGGCTGCTCCTGACCCCCACAGAATTTGCAGCCTCATTAATGAGACGGGGATAGATACAGTTACCTCTGCCAGGAAAGGGTCGCGATGTGGTGGGTAGACACAAGTCTTACACAGCTATATTCCTTGGTTTCAGTTGTGATACATTAGCAGGGTGAACTAGCTCTAGAAATGGGCTTGTTACTGAGCCTCTGCAAGTCTCAGTTTATCACTCATAAAACTGAGATAATAAAAGAACCTCTTTCATAAGGCAGCTCTGAAGACTGAAGGAGGTAAAGCCTTCAGCGTTATGCCGGGCATGTCCTAAGAACCCAGCTGCTGCTGACAGGGCAGGGAATCACAGATGATAGAGGAAAGGCTTGCGGCAGCCCAGAGCAGGGTAGAGAGCACCCCGATGTCCACCCAGTGCCAGATCCCGTCCTGCAGTAATAAGCGTTCCCTAAGACTGCAGAGGGAGGGGAGGAGGAGACAGTTGGAGCAGTCCTTGTGGAGAAGGTGGTGATCATTTGGTGATCATCCTGCAGATAAGGACAGTTTTAATAGTGAGAGCTCCTCAATTTCTAGAATGCTCAGGATTTCACCAGACCTCTTAACGTATCTTATCATGTCCTGTGACTCAACAGTCCCCTTTTACAGATGAGGACTCTGAGGCCCAGGGTGGGCACGTGTGAAAGGCTGCGCCTCAGCACAGGTTGGGCATTTTGTTCTCAAAGCCTCTGTCCCCTGCTGCACCGACATCCTGCCTGGAATCTGGCAATCTGGCAGGGGTGGCGAGGAGTCAGGAGGGAGGAGTGGAGGAGATCTGGCCCTGGCTCAGTGCTGGGCACCACCCGGGGCCCGTGGGCACCCAGATGGACAAGTGCCATTCTCAGGAGCCATCACCGCGCTGCACACACAGTACGCTTACTGAGCAGCGGTCAGCTTGTTGAACGCGTAGTGACAAAAAGGGGCGGAGCCATGAGACACTTCCCAGGGGAGCTAGTGCGGAATCTGGAGAGGCTCAGGGAGCCGAAGAATCACACAGCCGCTCGTGCGACTCAAGCACAGACCAACGGTGTTACCTCGGCCTCCGCAGCCTGGGTGGTGCCGTCTGGGAGCAGGCAGAGAGAAATGGAGCAGGAGCCCCAGGAAGGGGAGGCCGAGCGGTGCTGCAGCCTTCAGATGGAGGAGCCTGCCGGACCTTGTAGGACTGAAGAACTGGGCAGGGAAGGAAGGCATGTCCCCAGAAGACGACAGCAACAAAGTAAAAGCCCAAAGGAAAGGTTGTCGGAAGCAAACTTTCTCTGAGTCCATTTCCCCATTTGTGAAATGGGAGTGCTAAAGTCGTTCACCTCACAGGATGACTGAGAATCAAATAAAATAGTCATGAAAATACTTTGTGACTAGTAGGCTGTGGTAGGAAACGACAGGTGCCTTCTGCACCTGTATCACCACGAGACGCATAAAAGTTGTGCTCACGGTCATACGGAAAAGGAGAGGATTCTGCAGAGCAGAGGCCATGTGGGAAAGAGAGCGCGAGTCGGGAGGACTTGCATCTGAGAGGGAAGGAGAACTCTCCATATGTCTGGGAGAGTCCGTTGGAAAGCCAGGTAAGTCCGTCCTGATCCCGAGACTTGTTGGCCAACAGCTAGAGACCCTGTGCTCCAGGCTTCCCCAGCAGCTTTGTGTTGGATCGCAGGACAGCCCGGGTGGGAGAGAAGGCCGGTGGCTGCTTGGAATCCTTGCCCTGCACTTCTGAGTCACCTTCGCCCTGTGAGCCTCCATCATCTCTGTGAAGGCGCAGCGAGAGCCAGTCTGCAGAGCTGTTTTGAGGTTTGCAGGGGTGTGTACAGGGCCTGGTGCACACCTCTGGTTGACTCAGTGTGCTCTGGGTCTCCTTCATCTTTTTAATTCCGCCTCCCAAAGGTAATGGGAAGACATTTGGCCCAGAAGCTGAAAGACTGAAACTCAGATTTAAGATGTGCCTTTCGGGGATGAGGTGTGCTTGGAAAACGCTGGTGTCTCTTTCTCCCCAGTCCAGTTCAATAGGTTCATCACACTGCTGGCTCAGTGCCTGCCCCCAGGCGTCCTGGAGACCCCACCGGCCACCAGGGCATCTGCTGCCATCTACAGGCCCCACAGGGCACTGCCTCCTCTTGTCCCCCTTCAGGGGCTTTCCCAGCTTCCCAGCCCTCTCTGTCTCCATGGAGTGAGCAGCAGTTTGAGTTTCCCCCACAGGCTGGAGCTCCTTCGCAGTAGTGATACCCTTCTCTGGCTCCCAGCACAGAGCGGGGAACCACAAGCTTTTGTTTGGTTCCTTTTCATGATTTCTACATTTCTCAGGCCTGCGGAAGTCCTGGTCAGCTCTCAAATAGGGTTGTGATTTGCTCCAGCTCAGATGCTGGGTATAGCAAGATGATATGACCTGAACAGGAAGGGTCATATGGATAAGAAAACAAAGCCAGTGGCAGGAAGGACAAAGGGGAAGAGTAGAGTGTGTGCAAATGTCAGAGGTAAGGTGTCATCTCTGGTTTGAGACAGAAAGTAAAGCATTAATAAAGGTCACCACCAACTGGTGGCTCTGAGATGGGGTATAGCGAGGCCAGATGGAGAGCTGTTAAGAAGTAGAGGTGAGGGCCGGAGGGTTAGCTCAGTGGTTCCGGCGCCTGCCTCGCAAGCACAAGGTCCTGAGTTCGATCCCCGGTAACCACATATAATGCTGGGCATGGAGACTCCCACCAACAGTCAACACTGCATAACACAATGCCGGGCATGGTGGCTCACGCCTGTAATCCCAGCACTCGGGAAGCAGAGACAGAAGGATTGCTGAGTTTGCGGCGGCTTGCCTGGGCACCATAGTGAGCCCAGGGCCAGCCTGAACTACAAAGTGAGACTCTGTCTCAAAAAAAAAAAAAAAAGTAGAGGTGAGTATCTTTAAGTGAAGGTCACAAAATGTAGGCTGCTTTGGTGTTATGATGGTCATCTGAAATGTTCTCCAAAAAGCTTACTGTGTTGAAGTCTTCGCTGCCAGTTTATGGGCATTTTAAGTACACTGGAGCATAAGAGTTCTAACTTCATTGGTTCTAACTAACTGATCCATTAATAAGACCATAATTTAACGGTACTATTGGGATGTGATGGGAACAGGAGCTAGAGCCTGGTTGCTGTCCTTAGGTACTATAACTGGTCCCTGGTCCTTCCCCTCTCTGGCCTTCTTCCTGATCTCTCTTCTTCCTGGCCGCCATGACGTGAGCAGTTTCCCTCTGCCATGTCCGTCCTCCATGATATTTCTGCTTCACCATAGACCTAAAAGCAGTGGAACCAGCCAACCATGGACTGACATCTCTGAAACCATGAGCCAAGTGAATCTCTCCTCTTTTAAAATGTATTTCTCAGGTATTTTGTCAAGCAACAAAAAGTTGACTAACACACTCAGGGGAAGTGGAAGGTAGAGGAAATAGGGAAGGGAATATAGCGTACATTTAGGGGTAAGATACAAAGAGATACAGAGAAAGAGAGGAAGGCATTTTAAACCTAGGGGATGCTCAAACTGGAGAATATATGACCCGTGCTTGTAAGTCAAGGAAATATGGAAAGCAAGGGATGGAACAGTGGAAGGAAGAGGAGATACAAAAACGCCCGTGGTGAACTTGGAGGCATAATGATCAGGAAGGCAGGCTCGTGGAGGGGAGTGCCCATTTCCTCCCTTACCTTGGAAGGGAGAGAAGGGCACATCTAGGAGATCCTGAGGAGTTGAGCAGGAAGTAACCTGTGCTAGTGCATCCATGCTGCAAGTGGAAAACTGAAGTAATTCACACCTGCACAGTATAACACGCTCACCCCCACACGGCTGGGCACATGCGTGTGAACACATGCTCTGCTCTGAGTCCTGGGAAACCACATCACACATGGCTTCATATCCCAGCTTAGCCCCTGAGCGGAGAGGAGCACTATACGGTGCTGTCCTGCCAAGCAACAGGGCTGACTGGGGAGGTTCACCTGAAAAAGTCTTATGTCTTTCTCTTGTCTCTGTCTGTCTTTGTCTCTGTCTTTCTCTGTCTCTGTTTCTGTCTGTCTGTCTGTCTCTCTCTCTCTCTCTCTCTCTTTCTCCCTCTCTCTCCCTCTCTCTTTCTGTCCCTCTAGGTCCCTGAGCTCCTGACTCAGACTCACACATGCGCACTGCCCGAGACTGCCCTCAGCAAGCTCAGGCTCTCCTGGACGCTGACCTTCTCCAGCCTGCTGTCTGTATCCTCAGACTTCTTTCCCAGAGCCTCCTCCAGCACCCGCTGAACCAGCAGCAACCCGAACCCAGCTGGGGACGAGGACACCGTTTATGTCTTGTGTGCCTCTACTTACTGCTTGTGTACCACGTACCTGTTCTTTCTCTGGGACTGTTTCTGGGCTTGTTGGGTGTGTGTGTGGCGGGTTGGTTTGGGGCAGCCTTTTGCTGGGCTTGGGGAAGGGCCAGCAAGGAAGGGTGGACGGCATGTTCTGCCCGCTTCCCGGTGAGTTTCAAACTTTGCCCTCTGTCCCACCTTTCCCTTACTCTTGCCTGGATTTCCTTTGTTGCTTGAGATTAGGTCCCCGAGAGGTTATAGGTCCCAAAGACAGCCCCTCATCTAAGGGATTCCTGCTTGCTGTGTGGAGAGATGTCACTTGTAGAAAGCAATGCCCGGCGTTATGCAGGAGATCCCCGTTATGTGGCCACAAGCTCTTCAGGTCAGCAGGCTGAGAGAAGTTCAGTAACCTGCCTAGGTTCAAAGCTAAGTCACACTGCAGGCTCCTGGAGATACGGGGTGTCTGCTGTAGTTTTTGTGTCTAACGCAGAACCTGCCTCAAGTGGGGTGTAATCCTTAATGGGTTAAAATAGAGCTGCTGTGTGGATGGGAAGGAAAGGGAGGCCTGGCTAAGGTGCTCCGCAGCCCGGGCAGGCCTTCTGGAAGCCGGAGCCCCTTTCCTGCTGGCTGTGTCCTCACGGCTGTGCCCCTGCGGGAAGACTTCCCGGCCTTCGCTGCTCTGAGGACAGACGGGGGAAGGACCTCGTGTTCCCAGCCCAGCACGTCTGGTCTGGGAGGGAGAACAGACAGGAATGTGGCCCGGACTGACGAGCTGTGCTCCGGCCCCTGCGCGGGTCCGCGGTGCCGCAGGGAGGCCGCCCCTCTGCTGTCGCCGGCTCCGTCTGTCCGGCCCGCGCCCCGCCAGCCCCTGGGAGAAAGGGTGATGCGGAGGCAGTAGCTGCGGGCTCCGAGCTCACGGAAGCCAGCGCCAGCCGTCCCCGCTCTGAGGCCCTGCGAAGCTCCCCGAACCCCCATCTCGTCCGCGGACCCTATCCCTGCCCTGTGTGGCCGAGGCAAGGGAGATCTAGTCAGCACCCTCAGTCTGCCCCCGGGGAAGCCGAGGCCCAGGATGCCTGGGCCAGCAACCGTCCCCTAAAAGTACGAAGCACTGAGTGGCCGAACAGTAGTTTCCCGGGGTCAGCGGGGCTGGGCTGGGAGACCCGAGGGCGGCACACCGAGGTCCGCCTGGCCGCAGAAGCCTGCTGGCCTTCGTGAAGACAGAAAGAACCGAGCATTTCCTTGACTTCCGCAGGGCCGTTGTCTGGGCCAGCAGGGCACTCAGCCTCCCCGTGCATCATTTTACCCCGCAAAGGCCCAGCAGGCGGCGCTTGGGGCGGGAAGGCGGGGGTACGGGGAGGGGCTGGCGCAGGGCCTCTCTCCCTGGCCTTCCCGTAGCGGTCCACCTTCACTCCCGAGGGGTAGCTGTCTCTCCCGGGAAAACCTTCCATAAACATTCTGCTTTTTCCTTTACTTCAAATTCTGACCCTGCTTCATGTGTGCAGCCCCCGGCAGACGGTGAGGGGGTCTGTGCTTAGCAGGGAGATGGGCCGGGAGCCACACGAGAGACCAGAGTGGCCCTGACCCCCCTGCCCCACGATCACGCTCACTGGCGGATAGCGTCAGTGTGGGCAGCTGTATCTAAAGCCCCTGGGGAGACCTAGTCATGATGGGGGCTGGGCTTCCAAATGTGTGTTAAGAGCCCCATCCGATGGCTTCCGCGTGGCCGAGTGTCCCCCCCTTGGGTTTCTAGGGTGCAATGGTAAGAGTCACTCGGAAACGCCCCAGGGCGCCCCGTTCTCAGGAAGACCTGGCCCCAAAGGGGACCTTCACTAGAAGCTAATGACAACTGGGTTCTGCCCCAGCCCAGTGGGCTTCATGAAAGGAAAAGTCAGTATTCTCACTCCAGCACCCTGTAGCCTTCCACTCGCGCCTAAAGAATGAAAATGGAGTGTTACTCTGCCATAAAGAATGATAAAATTTGAATCATTTATATTCAAATGGATGTATCTTTAGGGCGTACTCATAAGTGAAATAAATAGGTCACAGATCTGTAAATATCAGATCTTTTCTCCGGTATGAGAAACTGAAGGTGTAAATGAGCTCTAGAATATATGGTAAATATTGTGAAATAGAAAATATTCAGAGGGAAACGGAGTGTAAGGGGAAGTAACAAGGGGAAGAAAAAATATGATGATAATTAAAAAAGAGAAACAGCAGGGCATGGTGGCTCAAGCCTGCAATCCCAGCACTCAGGAGGCAGAGGCAGGAGGATTGCTGAGTTCGAGGCTTGCCTGGGCTACATAGTGAGCTCAGGGCCAGCCTGAACTACAAAGTGAGACTCTGTCTCAAAAATTAATAAATAAATAAAAATAAAAATAAATAAAAAATTAAAAAAGAGAAACAAAGCTTATGTATATAGGGGCGAGGGGGGTTGTAGGGTGGGTGGGGTAATGGGAAAAAAAAATTATGTCATGTGCTGGTACCAAGCTCAGTATTGTGTGTGATCATGATGTGTATATATATATAATGTACCAGTAAAGATTCAAATTTTTAAAAAGAATGGAAGTGGATAAAGGGTAGGACTGAGAAACACTTAGGAAGTTCACAGTCTAGGGGTGCAGGCTCCAGGGACCCTAATCCTATGACTATAGGATATTTCTTCTTCCCTACACCTCATCATTACATCACTGAAGGATATTTTTACTGCAATTCCTTTCTCCAAGACATCATATCTAGCTTATGACAGAAAAGTAAATATTCTAAGGGACAAAAAAAGCATAATTTGGAGAGACAGAGAAAATACCAGAATCAGGCTCAGATATGGTAAAGATGTTCAATTATTAGACTAGATATTGTATGTAATTGTGTTTAATATAGTGCAGGTCATAATGGAAAATACAGGCCATGTGAAAGAACAGATGGGTAATAATCCAGAGATGGGAGTTCTGAGAGAATCCAATTGAAATAAAAATCACCGTAACAGAAATAATGTTTGATAGGATCATTGGTAAACTGAACATGGCCACATAAAGACTCGGGGAACTTGAAGAAATGTAAGCAGGAGCTTTCCAAATGGAAGCACGCAAAGGGGGAAAAGCAACAAAAGCCGCAGACAGAACTGTCATGTGCTGGTACCAAGTCTCAGTACTGTGTGTGATCATGATGTGTATATATAATGTGCCAGCTGTCTCCGAGCACTGACCAAAGCTGTAACAGAAGCACAGTGCAAACACCAGAACCAGAGGGAAGAGAGAAAGGAACAGAAGAACTACCTGAAGCAGTAATAATCAGGAACCTCCCCAAGTTAAGGTGTGCTAGCAAACCACATATACAGGAAATACACAGAACCTCGGGCAGAATAAGTGCAAAAATAAGAAAACCAAGAAGAAAAAGTTGTATCCAGGCATGTCATTCAAACTGAAGAAAAACCAAGACAAAGTCTTGATTAGTAAAGAGGAAAAGCACATTTATCTAGAAAGGTCTAGGAAGGACCACGGTAAGAGTCATAATGTAAGTTTCTCTGGGAGCTACGCGAGCAGGAAGAGAATTACTACGGCTTAACTGTGGTGTTTCCCTCCATTGCTCCCAATCATTTTGCAGCTTAAATCCCAGGGTAACTTGATGAAGAAGTGTCGGACCCTTGAGAGGTGGGTCTGAGTGGAAGGGGTTTGTGTCACGCTTGCCCACGTGAAGGGATCCGTGGGTCCCAGGAACAGACTCGTCCTATGGGCTGCTGTGGGAGGGAGTCTGCCCCTCCCCCGCTCTCTGGCTTCCTTGATGACCCGAGGGCTTCCTTCTGCACATGGCCTCTGCCTCTCCCTCTGCCTCTCCACCTTGCTGTGGTGCCACAACTGTCCCTGCTAGCGTGACACCACACTCTTCTCGTGCTATCTGCATTTCCTGAATCTGGAGCCACTTCAAAGAGTGCGCTCAGGGCTAGAGATTCAGCTCAGTGGTTCTGGCGTGGTGAGTACTTCACAAGCACAGGGTCCCAAGTTCAATCCAAAAAATAAAAAAAATAACAATAGAAGGTGTTCTCAGGTATTTTATTATAGCAACACAAAATGGACTTAGATATAAATGGAGAATATTCAGATATTCAAAGTATTGAACAGTAACTCCCCCAGACTAGAATTCTATACCAAAAGAGACCAAGTTTCAGAATTCAAGGAGAAATACCTTCACAACACACAAAAACTGATGGAATTTGTCACCATAGACTTGCTTTGAAAAACTTGTTAAAATTCGACAGGATTAAAAAAAAATACATGGGTCAGAAACCCATATCTGTTTAAAGAAAAGAATGATATTAAGAAGGAATAAATTCAGAAACACCCTTGATTTTTTTACCATTGGTTAAAATAATGATTTGTTCACAATAATCACAGAAGCAATATATTCTCATGAATAAGTAAAACAGTGTTTTTATGGGATCAGAAAGATGTTGTTTTATAAAATACTTGCTGAGCTGTGAAGAGTCACTTGGAAGTAGACATGGATTATACTGCAAACCTGGTAACCATTAAAGAAAGGAAAAGGAGAAGGAATATATGTGATAGGTTCTGAGAGAAGAGAA
This sequence comes from Thryonomys swinderianus, assembly GCA_004025085.1. Lineage (NCBI taxonomy): Eukaryota > Metazoa > Chordata > Mammalia > Rodentia > Thryonomyidae > Thryonomys > Thryonomys swinderianus. The sequence goes on from PVIC010002456.1 coordinate 49,037, forward strand.
AGTGAAATCATACAAACACTCAAAACCAGAGAAAGAGCCAAGTGTGGTGCCACACATCTAGAACCCTAGAATTCTGGGAGGCTGAGGCCGGAGGACCGCAGGTTTGAGCCCAGGCTGGGCAACTTAGAGACTCGCCAAGACTATCTCAAAAAGCAAAGAGTCATAAATAAATAAGAAAAAAAGAGAAGGTAGAAAAAAGTGAATAAAAGAAAAGAAAGAACAAATTTCATTAGTAATGACAGTAACAGGTGTGGTGGATATATTTAAGTAAATCAAATTTATTCTCAAATAAGTACATTTTCTTTCATCACTAAGTACTGGTATTCAAATCAGTTGTAAACTCTGATGTATACTATCCATTTTAATTGTTAAGCAAAGAGTTTTGGTGACTGTGATATTCTGTAATAAACTGGAGCATGATTATTACATGATGTGTTGATATTTTATTTTTATCAGTTCATACTCACAGTGTATAAAGATTACGTTCCTTGTGTAGAGGTGCTAAATGTACACAACACACCTGAATTCTTTGTAGCTCCTTTCTCTCCCTTCATCCCCTCCTTCCACCTCTTGGTCTCCTCTCTTTTGCAAAAAGAATGTATCTCTCTGTTTCCTGTAATCCTTTATTTTTCTTTAAGCATCGATAGCACAAATACACCAATTAAAATGTACAGAGCCAATAAAAACCCAAAGGCCACTTTGAATACACAGACAGTTAAATTGGAATGGATGGGGAAAGATATGTTACAAACAATCAAAAGAAAGAGCCATGATATCAATTTCAGATGCAGTGGATTTCAGATCACGTGGAAGTATCCAAGATCAAGATGGGTGTGATATGCAGATAGTGGGGTTACATTAGTCCCATCAGATTGCACTATAAACAGAGTAAGATTCTGGTCCATTTGGTTCCTGATAAAGCCTATCTTTCTATTTGTAACAGTCACCTTCTTGATATGTCTTCATACCATATAAGTGTGTGTGCATGCGTGTGCATGTGTGTACCTATGTAGTGGATATCAATCTCTGGTATTGGATCAAAGCTCTTCTTCTATTGGATCAAAGCTCCACCCTTGGGGCCTTATTTAATAATAATTACCTCCTAAAGATCCTATCTCCAAATACAATCACATTAGGAGTTTAGGGCTTCAACACATAATTTGAGGAAGGGTGCCTAGCAACAGTCAATTCCCCAAGAAGACGTAGGAATTCGTAACATGTGTACATTTAAAAACTACCTTGAAATATGGTGCCAAAATTCACAGAACTGCAGAGAAGTAGACAAACTTATTATAGTTGAAAACTTGAGCATCCCTCTATTAGTAACTGACAGAATCAGCAAGCAAAAAAATCAGTGAGAACATAGTAGAAATAAATAACAGCAGGGTCGGAGATTTAACTCAGTGGTCAGAGTGCCTGCCTCACAAGCGCAAGGTCCTGAGTTCGATCCCTGGTAACCACATACAATGCTGGGCGTGGAGACTCACGCCCACCAGCCATCAATACCACATACCACAGTGCCGGGCGTGGTGGCTCACACCTGTGATCCCAGCACTAGGGAGGCAGAGACAGGAGGATTGCTGAGTTCGAGGCTTGCCTGGGCTACATAGTGAGCTCAGAGCCAGCCTGAACTACAAAGCGAGACCTTGTCTCAAGAACAACAAAAATTCAGCAAATAAATAAATAATAACAGCATAACCAGCTAGTTCTAACCCACACTGCAGCACTAAAATATACATTCTTATCAAGCTCTCATGAACCATTTATCAAGATAAACTAAATCATGGGTTGCAAACTATATCACAACAAGTCCGTAGGAACAGAAATCAGGCAGAATAGTCTTTTATAACACAATACAAATAAACTAGAAACAAAGAAGAGAAAAACAGCCAAAAAGTCTCCTAAAGATTTCATGATTACAGAACATATCCAGAATTAACATAGAGGTCAAAGAACAGGTATCAAGAGAGACTTTTCAATGCGCTGAACTAAGTGAAAATAGAAAATGTATCAAAATGCATGGAATAAAGTCAAAGCTTGTAATTGAGAGAAAGACATAGCACTGACGTGTATACTACAAAAGAAAACACATCTAAAATCAATCATCTAACCTAAGCGTTTATCTTAGGGAATTAAAAAAACAATAACAGCAAACTATATGTATGCAGAAGAAAAGAAGTACAATTAGGATAGAAATAAATAGGAAGTCAAAAGAGCAAACAGGCAAACCAAAAGCTAGTTCTTTGCACAGATGAGTTAAACTGATAAACCTCTTGTTTGGCTAAACAAGAAAGAGAGGAAAATGCAAAATGTTAGTATCAGAAATTAAAAAGGGGCCATTGCTACAAATCCCATGGACGTTCAAAAGGTAACAGAGGAATATCGTAAATGACTGTTTCAACAAATTAGTGACCTAGATCAAACGGACCAGTTTCTTTAAAGACACAACCTACCACAATTTTCACCAGAAGAAAGACTATACCAACAGATCCATGGCTATGAAAGAAGTTTACTCGGGAACTAATACAGTTCCAGAACAGAAAACAGCAAGTTCAGAGAGTCCGATAGTAAAGTTTCCCAGGAATTTAAAAAACTTTGCTAATTCTCAGTTTCTTTCTCAAAGGTTCCGCAGGCAGCTGGAGGCCGGAGGCACCCGAGGGGCCCTCACATGCCGCTCTCTCGCACGAAGCTATGCTGCCTGCCCCGGCAGGCCTGAAGCGGAAGTCCCGCGGGCACCGCCGGGCACTTGCAGAACCGCCCGGGTGTCCTGGTCCACGCAGCTGCGGTCCTGCGGGGCCTGGGGAGAGGCCCGCGCGGCCAGCACAGGCTGGGAGAAGGGCGGGCCGCCCGAGGGAACGCGCAGAGAAAGCGGGGGAGCCGTCCTGCGGTGGAGTGGAGAAGTGAAAGAAAGGCCAGAAAGCCCGAAAATCACCCGGAGCCGGAGTTCGATCCTTTCCCTGGCCTCACCCTCCGGTGTTCCTAAAATCGGGAGACGGAGACACAAGCCGTCAGTTTCGGGGCCATCCAGGAGTCCCCGCCCGGCCCGCTAGTCTCTGTGCCGTCTTGGGCAAACGTCCAGCCTCCTGAAGCCCGGTCTCCTCCTTGGTGAAACGGGAGTAAAACACTGAGACGAGAGGAGCAGGAGCTTCCGGCCCCGGGCCTGTCGGGCTCCACGCTCCACGCGAGACCTCTGTGCGCCCTCGTGGGTCTCGCGCTGACGCGTTTCCTTGTTATTCTATTTCAGGCTCCCGCAGGACCCCGAGAACCCCCCCATCTACCGAGGGCACAGTGGGAAAGCAGGACCCAGCCTGTCGCCATTTAACGCGATCAGAATGTCTCCCAAGATAGCACCACGCAGGTATGCAGCTTCCCATTCAAGCTCGTCAGGTTCCAAAAGTGAGGGGTCTCTCTGCTCCGTGGCTTTGCCCTTTCAGCCGTTTGACAGAACTAAGCTAAGGGAGGAGGCCATCTCTTACTCTAGCCTCTTTCACTGGACTAATATCACGCTAGATTTCCTTTAGGACCCGACGCACTCCTTCCCCGCCCGGCCCTCGGCTGCTCCTGCTGTAAACGTGTATCCAAAGCTTTCAGTCCACCTCCGTAAGGGACTGGCTAACGCCGTGCTGGTGTAGGCTGCAGGCGGAAACGCTGGCCGAGCAGGTGACCCCCTTCCAGTCAGCACTGCCCGTGGTCTAGGGGTCTCCAGGCTGCTCTCACCGCAGCCCTGCTGACTCCAAAGACAGGCCTTCCGCTGAGCCACCTCAGGTTGGATAAATTGGCTGTAACAACTCAGGATCCAGGAGTTCCACCTAAATTACAGTTTTATTATAGCAACGGAGATGCATCAGAGCCCCCCACAGGGAAAGACACACAAAGTCTAAGCGGATCCCAAATGCAAAGCTTCTGAGCTTCTACTAGACCAAAAAAAAAATTGCCACTCTGGCCCATGTTTTCTGAGGCCCCATTAAGAAATTCACAGTTGGTCCAGAGGGTTAGCTCAGTGGTTCTGGCGCCTGCCTCGCAAGCGCAAGGTCCTGAGTTCGATCCCCGGTAACCACATAGAATGCTGGGCGTGGAGACACGCTCACCAACAATCAACACCAAATACCACAATGCCGGGCGTGGTGGCTCACGCCTGTAATCCCAGCACTCAGGAGGCAGAGATAGGAGGATTGCTGAGTTCGCGGAGGCTTGCCTGGGCGCCATAGTGAGCTCAGGGCCAGCGTGAACTACAAAGCGAGACCCTGTCTCAAAAAGCAAAAAAAAGAAAAAGAAATTCACAGTTTACTCAAAATGCTGGCAATAAACAGGACTCCCTGATGTAGCTTTCTCCAGCAGAAGGGCAGGAACTCTGAGGGCTTCTTGGGGCACCTTCTTTTTTCTACCTGTCACTCCGCAGTGGTGTCTGCTGATCTCCTGTGCTCAGGGCCCACACTGCAAGTCTCCGTAAGTCCAGCTGTCACAGCCCCGCTGCCAGGCCTTTGAGCCCCCTGCTGCGCCAAACTGGTGAGCAGGCCACCGCCCGTGGTCACCCTCAGTCACTAGGCCATGAAATACTGTCGCTTCACGGTCACTTCTCTAGGTTCTGACCAAGTTAGTGCCTGGGAAGCTGGGAAGGGAGGGGCCGTGCACCAGACTGGAGCTCAGGCTGGACACGTCCCGGCTCGTCTCCGAGGCTCCCTCCCCTCTCCCGGAATCCTTGTTCTTGGGCCCCCCGAGCACAGCACCTTCTTCCCTCCCTGTGAGGTTCAGCCCCTCCCCAAAACTCTGCTCTCACTGTCTGGGAAGCATGGACACCATGAACGGCAGGAGTGCGCGGCAGGGCTCTGCATGCTTCTCTACGACAGCGTCCTGGGATTTCTTCTTAGACACGCAGGTTCTTCATCGGTTGGCTCAGAACTTGCGCAGTTGCCTGATGAGTGGTCTCTTAACCCTTGAGGTTATATTTTCCATAAGATGCCCCAAAATATACTTGCTTAGTACAAATGGAAAAATGTGAAGCCAAGATCTTATTATTCTTGGTTATTTTCAGTTGTACTTTTATGGAAAATTAAGTTATTCCTTACATTAGGCCTTAACCTATATCTATTCTGATTATGTTTCTGAGAAACACAGTGTGTGTGTGTATTTTTTTTTTCAAATTTTACGGGCCTATGTCATATTTCCTTTTGTTTAGCCTGGGATTAATATAAAGTATATGTATGTATATGTGTGTGTATGTATATATATATATATATATATATATATATATATATATATATATATATATGTCACTTATAAGAACTGACTTTTTTTTTTTTTTGAGACAGGGTCTTGCTTTGCAGTTCAGGCTGGCCCTGAGCTCACTATGTAGCCCTGGCAAGCCTCGAACTCAGCAATCCTCCTGTCTCTGCCTCCTGAGTGCTGGGATTACAGGCGTGAGCCCCCATGTCCAGCACTGAAGAACTGACATTTTCACAGCAAAAAAATGACCAAAGTCTTTATGATTTGGCCCCACACACTTTTGCAGGCTGTCTCCACTCACACCCCACCGTCTCTTTACTTTCCTTCCCTGGGCTCCCACCAGGCAACCCCATGTGGACATTCTGGTCTTAGGAAATGATGACGGACTTAGGTCTCTATGAGTGACTGACTTAGTCTACGAACATGCTCATATTTTCAACTCTTCTTTCTCATTTACATCTACCATCTTGTTGTATGTAGCACTGTCGCTACATTGTCCGTAGGGTTTTAATGGTTGAGATTATTGGCTAATTAGATTGAAAAATCGAGTGAGGTCTCCTAAGAGGACAGGCCTGGAGGGGGACAGACCCCGGGTTTCAGTTCTGGTTCTGCCGTGTCTTGGCTGTGTGGCTTCGGCCATGTGTTTAAACTTTTGAAAAGTCATAGACAAGAATAATATTTAGCTCACCACGATGAGACACCTTTCTACAGTAGGAGAGCCGCTGCCAAAAGGACAGAAAATAATGGGGATTTTTGAGGAGAAATTGAAATTCTTTGCGTTGCTGGTAGGAAGATGGGCCAGTTTGGCTTTTGTGCAAATAATACGGCTGCTCCTTAGGCAGTGAGAAATCTTCATCCAGGTTCTCCTGGGGAACCTCACACTGCACGTTGTGCCTCTGGGTATGAACCAAAATGAACTGAAAGCAAGGATTTGAGCAGATATTCATGCCTCTATATTCACACAACATTACTCAAAATACCTGAAAGCCAGAGGCAATTCGAATGACCATCTTTGGATAGTTGAAAAGATTAAAAATATGGTGTATACACACAGAGCAATGCTATTTGTCTTAAAAGGAATGATGTCCTGGCATACCTTACACAGGCGAACCTTGAAGACATTAGGTGAAGCTAACAAACCTGTTACAAAGGATGCATTTAGGTAATTCTGCTTCCATGCAGGAGCTAGAGCGATCAGCTTCAGAGAGACTAAAAGGAGCACAGCGGTTTCCAGGGCCTGTGGGGGACCAAGCAATAAGTTATTGTTTCACAGATACAAAATTTCAGTTTAAGAAGATGAAGAAATTCTTGGGGTGAAGGTTGGGATGGAAGTATAAAAATGTGACTATACCTTGCTGGGCATGGTGACTCATGCCCACCAGCAATCAATACCACATACCACAGTGCCAGGTGTAGTGGCTCGAGCCTGTAATCCCAGCACTCAGGAGGCAGAGACAGGAGGATTGCTGAGCTTGAGGCTAGCCTGGACTACACAGTGAGCTCAGGGCCAGCCTGAACTACAAAGCGAGACCCTGTCTGAAAAAAAAAAAAAAAATGTGACTATACCTGATGTCAATGAACTGAACTCTTTAAAATGGTGAAAACTGTAAATTGTATGTATTTGTTTTACAGTCATACATTTTTAGATAATGGCACCTAAGGTCACAGCGAAGACAGAAACATGTGGCGTATGTTGGCCTGATGCCGCACACTGTAACTGTTCACCAAACGGTAACTCTTCTCGCTGCAAAGCCTTCTTGCTGAGTAACACTCGCACAACCCCAGCCTTCATGACTTCCGGGGGCCATTCTAGTTCTTTGTATTCCCTTCACCATTTCGTCGCTGGGGTCCACCTCCCAATCACGCAGTTCTAATGCGGTGCACTTCTTCCTTGGTTTTCTGTCCCTCTTCCCCACGAGACGCTGAGCTCTCAGAGGACAGATGCTTCCTCCCAGTGCCTAGTAAAGAACCCACTGTAGCTATTTATAATATTCCCAATACAAACAAAAGGAAGACAAGGTGTCAATCATTGGTAAATGGACAATTGTTGCTCATTCCTCTAAAATGGATCATTTTAGGGTAAACGAGGGCATTTTCTTTTCTAATGGAAAACAGTTTCATGAACCCATGTATGAGCTTTTGGTTAAATTAGGCAGCCAAAGTGCTCCAGTTGGCAATCAAGTCTCCAAAAATACGGCATTTTCAGAGCGGGTTAATGCTAAAGATTAGTTTAAATTGGAAAGGTGGTGAAGCATTCGCTGTTCCTTTGGCCCATGTGTTCCGTGGAAAAGGAAGCTTGCTCTGGAGTCTCCATGGAGGGCAGAAACAGGCAATCACAGAGCTGAAGGTCAGGTGCCGGAAGACTTGCCTGCCGAGTTGAAATTTTCTGTGAGAAAGAAATGTGTACATGTGCTAGTTTCCTGGGGCAGCTGTAACAAAGAACCAGAGGCCGAGTAGCTTCAAGAACAGACAGGAACTGTCTCGTAGTCTGGGGGCAGGTTGGCTCCTTGTGAGTAATCCATGCTACTTTCCTATCTTCTGGTAGTTTGCTAACAAAACTCAGCGTCCCTGGCTTGTGCAAGCACTGCCAGTCTCTGTAACAGTCTTCATCAGTTCTCCCTGTGTGTATACCTTGATGTTTATTTTTTATTAGACCTATGTATAATCTTGCAAACTTTATATATATATTTTTATTAGACCTATGTATAATCTTGCAAACTTTATATATATATATTACATAATATATATATATTTTATTAGACCTATGTACAATCTTGCAAACTTTATATATATATATTATATAATATATATTTTTTATTAGACCTATGTATAATCTTGCAAACTTTATATATATATTATATAATATATATATATTTTATTAGACCTATGTATAATCTTGCAAACTTTATATATATATACATATATATATAGAGAGAGAGAGAGAGAGTAATCTGGCAAACTTTAATGCTTATGTAAAAGAAATAAGAATAGAGGTCGCGTAGAGTAGTGTCAACTTTGCTGTTACTTATTTATTTTTTTTTTTCTTTTTGAGACAGGGTCTCGTTTGGTAGTTCAGGCTGGCCCTGAACTCACTATGTAGCCCAGGCAAGCCTCGAACTCAGCAATCCTCCTGTCTCTGCCTCCCAAGTGCTGGGATTACAGGCGTGAGCCACCACGCCCGGCACTGTGGTATGTGGTGCGTGAGTCTCCACACCCAGCATTGTATGTGGTTTCCGGGGATCGAACTCAGGACCTTGCGCTTGCGAGGCAGGCGCCGGAACCACTGAGCTAATCCTCCGGCCCTTTGCTGTTATTTTTTTCCTGGTCTCCCTCTTCACATCAGGTTTCCTTCCTCTCCTAGCTCCTCCCCCAGTCTACACTCACTTCCTTCCTTCCCCTTCATGCAACTTATGAATGAGCTTCTGTAGCCATTTTGACCTCCCTTATTGGAATATTTCACTTCCTTTTATCCCTCCCCAACTATGCGGCCTCATCCCCCAAGCAGCCTTTCTTCTCCATCCCAATTCTAACTCTGAGATGAATTCAGTCTCTCCACCCTGCCCCGGGATAACATCAGCATTCGCGTAGGCCAATTCGGGACTGAACCCAAGCGGCGCAGTGTATGCGTAACCATATGTATGCAGTGGAAAATGCTTTCAGTCCATCCATTTCAATTTATGGAGCTCTGCGGCAGCCTTTGTTCTAGCCTCGCATGAGCTCTGCCAAGTTTATAAATACTTCCTCTGAATGACAATAAATTTGGTCTCCCCTAATCATTCACTCCATAGATAACATCTCATTGAGGTTTGCCACAGCCCCGACGCTTGAAGTTAACTGTTCTCTCGCTTGATCTCCACACCCGGGCGAACGTCTTCTGAGGGCCTCGCGTGCCTGGGTCAGAGCTGCCGCCTCTGCGCTGTTGCCTTTCCGTGTCCTGACAGTTGGAAGCTCACTTACTTGGATGCGTCTCGTGCTGCTTTATTTTATCAGATCGAGCCCACTGATGAAACCCAGACAGAAGGTCACTTATGCGGACTCTTGGCTGTACTTCTTCCTCTTGTGGATGAATCCACCAGATGTAACAGAAGGGGTTTTGCTTCTCTCACAGAAGGTAATGCCCCCCCCCCCAAGGAGGCCTGAAGAACTTAAAGGTAAGGAAATATATTAATATGCCACCACCTCACTGTTGCTTTTCCCCTTGATTCTTTTGTCTTTGCTACCTGCTGTGAATGCTGCCTCCTGTGGTACCAGCTCCGCAGAAGGTAGTTTAAAAGACCTCTCGTCGTCACTAGGAGGCTTAGCACAATACCCTTTTCTCTCTTTTTTTTTTATTGAATTCTTTATTGGTACAATTTATTTTTCTCTTTTCTGTATTTATTCAGCTACACAAAACTCATTTGCCTGCTTTGCAAGCTTTTAATAAGTAGCTAGCCAGCCTAGGATTTGCTTAATTTTACTTTGTTTTCTGAACTCATAATTCAGCGATCGGTCATTTTGCAATGCTGTGAAAGCTGCTATGTAGTTAACATGCTGACAGTGCTCTGTGGGAGAAAGATGTCACCTTTGAATTCTGTTTTCGTTCCATATCCACTATCGAATCCATCTGTAGAGAGAAAAGACATGAAGACACCAAGGAGCATAGAGAAGAAAAGAGGACAAAGAATTAAGAGGAAAGGCACGCGTGCCCAGGTGAGACCCCTGCCTTGAATTTTTTTTGATTTCCCCTTTTTTTTCCTTCTGTTTTTGTCATTCCTCAGCTTCCATTTTCTCTTTATCTCTTCCCTTTTCTTTCCTTTTCATTCTCCCAATTTATTTTAAATGGAGAGATGAAATAACACGACTGTGCTTTCTTTTTCAAATTTTAGTACCACCTAAATAAATTGCATCTGCTAATTTTTATTTTGAATTGTGCAGACCAAGCCGCTGTTTGAGAAGAGAGTTTATATCCTGGAGTCTCAGCCTCCGCTTCCACATGCCTCAGCAGGTATAAATTTAAAGGGAAAATAAAATATCTTCCTTGTCAGAATGGAAGGCAGCGGCGATGATTTAAGGGATCCGCTCTCCGGGAGCCCCGCCCCGCCCCCGCTGCTCACGCTGGGCCGCGTCGCTGGCGATCGGCGGAGGGGCGTCCACGGCGCACAGCCACGCGGGGCCTCCCGGCCGGGCCGGCAGGGGAGGCGCCCGCGATACAGGCTGCTGAGCGGCTGGCCCGGTGAGGGCGCAGGGCAGAGGGCAGCAGCCCGGCTCGCAGACACAGAGGCGGCCGTGGGGCGCCACGTGTGGTTTCCCACCGTCCACGGACCCTGCCGTCCCGCAGAGCTGAATGGACGCCGGCTCGAGCTCTTGAATTTACAGACTGAGGGACCGTGGGCCTCCCACGTCACACACCCGAATCTCATTCATCAGAGGTCGCGCGGCCTGTCTCGCGGGCCTCTTGCAAGCTCCCAGGAGGTGCCGTCCAGAAGCGCCAGGCACAAGGCCGGAGAGGGGAGAAAGAGCATGGAGGGCGGAGTGCAGAAAGGGACCGAGACCAGCGCCAGGAGCAAGTACCAGTCAGGAGGGGCAGGCAGTGCAGGGCAGGTGCAAACCAGCCAGCCCCGCGTGCTGCGCAAAGGCCCTCAGGGAGAGAAGGCGGAGATTCCGCCTGAGACCTGGTTATGTGTGGAACTAGCTGACTACACAGCGCCATCTAGGGGACAAACCTGCTCCCAGCCAGGGTGGTGTGGGCGAGGTCCGCCGACAGGGCAGAGTCCTGGCCCCTTGGTCCGACTTTCCCCCTCTGCTCCCTTCTTCCCATCCCTCGTTCCTTCCCACCCCATCCTTCTTCCCTTTCCGTCCTCAGGCTTCTCTTCCTGGTAGGGTGCTTTTCACACTGGGGTCCTCAGGGCTTTGGGCAGAGCAATGACTCTGCGTGAAGCCAGATAATAACCTTTCCCAAACTCTGGGAGGGAAACACCCCCCTTCTCCCGGGCTCGGTGCTTCCTTTGGGTGGCACTGGGGTTCGGCCCACGCTGGAACACGGGGCCATGGCGGTTCCACGGACAGCAGGATCCACAGCAGGGTGAGAGGACAGCAGTGGAGGGGTCACTGTTCCCTTCTGCATCTGTGGGACCTGCTGTCTCCAGTGGGAATTTCACGCTGAATGTTTTGCTTTCTAATGAAAAGCTCTCAAGCTAAAGAAAGCAGAGAAGTTTTCACTTCAGATGGGGGAAAAACATGAAAGAGTGAAGCACAGTTTGGGCCAAGTCTGAATTTTGTGAGACTTGGCAATTTCTATTTCCTATTCTAGAAATGGTAATTTAAAACAATGCTGAATTATTTCCTTCAAAAGGCATTTACAGAGAGATGTTGGATTCGGTTCAGCATTCTCTCTACACCTCCTTAAATCTCTCTCATTCTTTTCAAGAGCTCAGATTTGCTTTCAAATCCCAACAAGTTGCTCTTGAAGTAGCATCAAGTTTGTTCGACATAAAGTGTTTTTTGAAAGCTCAATAGGAACACTGTAACACGATAAGGAACTTCCTGAAACATTACTAGAATGCAAACTTACATGTTCCACGTTTCCCAGCCAATCATTTGAAAGCCAATTTAAGCAGATAAGAAAAACAAATAGAAACATATTGTGTTCCTGTTTATCCTCCATTTCCCAAATCAAATGTTATTCAGTACACTTTGATTGCCCTCAATAATAAGCTAAAATTTGTTTGGATTTTACAAATTGTCTCATACTAGGAGTAAGTCAGAGCAAGAACTTTTAAATTCCAACAGTTTTAATCAAGCCCAAGATGTCAGTTGAAGAAGGGACAGAAAAAAAACACATACATTTTCTTCTCCTGTGTCCCTTACTGCCCATCTTTTGCAGTGTGTAAAACACAACTACGGTAGTCTCTTCTCGCCATAATTCACTTTCTGTGGTTTCAGTTGTCTGTAGTCAACCTTGGTCTGAAAGTAGCAAGTGGAAAATTTCGGAAATAAGTAATTGCACATTTTTTACTGAGCAACATGACGCAGTCTTTCACCATCTCACTAGGCTCCATTTCCAGCAGATCCACGTTGTACACACTGCCTGGCACTTTAAGGCTCATGGTATAACAAGCTGAGTAACTATTTTTTCACTTTGTAGTGGGTCCCAAGTACAAGAGCAGTGACGCCATCAATTCTGATGCGCTAAAGTAAAGCCACTGCGCATGCTCCCGCCTCTGATCCTGTAAACCATTGCTGAATCCCCATGGATGATCACACAAGTTTTCTACTGATTCTGCTCCTCCAGAGAGCCTTAACTCATATGTGATCTTCATAAGTTAAGGGAGCAGTCTATCAGTCCAAAATAAAATGTGTGATGGAGTCATTGACTTACACTTGTAATTTATAGGTGAAATTTTCTCATGTACTGTTTATGATTTTTAAACTTTGAGAGGACCCAAGCAGTGTCATATTTATTATTTTATTAGAATTATAAGATTTTTAAACATAAGTTTATTTGAAAAGAAGTCAAATACATTAAGTTCTCTAATGTAATTTAAAATATTCAAAGGTGTTTACCTTCTTGGTGGGGTCTCCTTTGCCATCTTTTTAAATTATCTTCTTTTACCTCTTCCTTTTTATTTCTTTCATAGAAATTATCACTTTCCAATATACTATACTATACTATACTATACTATGCTATACTATATAATAAAGCAAATATATTCGTTATCTTTCCTGTCACTGGCACACAAGCTGAACACATACAACTTACAGGAGAGATTGCATTTGGCTCATGGTTTAGAGGGTTCAGTCCATGGAGAGCTGGCTGCAAGGCAAAAATATCATATGAAGTATGTGGCAACAGGGTAACAGAGCAGGGTGCAGCACCAGAAGAGAAAAGATAAGAGATCAGATGCAGACTCAGACATTCAGACACAGCTAGCAGTATGCTTCCCTAATCCCCTGGATGATCTCCAAGCCAATCAAGTTGGTAATCTACCTTAACAGTCACAGCAAGCAAATTATTTATTTCTATTAGTATGCAAGCTACTTGAAGGTAAGAACTTTTGTTTGATTTATTCCTAATCTATCCCTACCACCTGGATCAGACTCTGGGGAATGATTTTTAAATGAAAGAATGAATAAATAAATAAATTGAATTTAAATATGTCAGCAAGAATAGCCCTCTTAAATATGGAATTTTAGGGCCGGAGATTTAGCTCCGTGGTTCTGGCACCTGCCTTGCAAGCACCAGGTCCCTGCTTTAATCCCCAGTAACCACATACAACAATATAGGGCATGGTGGCCACACCCACCAGCAATCAGTACCATATACCACAGTGCCAGGCGTGGTGGCTCATGCCTGTCATCCCAGAACTCAGGAGGCAGAGACAGGAGGATTGCTGAGTTTGAGGCTTGCCTGGGCTACATAATGAGCTCAGGGCCAGCCTGGACTACAAAGTGAGACCCTGTCTCAAAAAACAAATAAAAATAAAAATGAAAAAATACGGAATTTTAATAAAAGAAATGCTAGTTCTTCTAGAATTAATAACCAAATATAGCACCATAGCAGGATACAAAGTCAAAACTCAAAAAGCAATAGGATTCCTGCATATGAATAACAAACTAACTGAATTTCCTGGGCCACTAGGCCAGTTGTAACACAGAGCATATGGGTATTCGGCAACAATTTTGTCAGCATCTGATCACTGTGACTATGCTTGACAGCTATTTTTCAGCATGGGTTTATTCTCTTGGACACGAAAAGCAGGCCCAAAGCAAGATCATTGGAATTCCACTGTTTACTCATCAGTGCTGCACCACTAGTTTCAAATGTGTAGTTCAGAATTATTGTCTTTTATATATATGAAAGTGAGGCTTAGCTTTTCTCATACAGGATCATGTTATGACATCCTGTTTAGCTCAGTGCTACTTCTGTGTTATTCCTAGACAATAACTTTGTACAGCTATGGGGCTTCTACAGATCCTTCCTCATTTCTTCTCTGTTCAGTTCATCTGCAGGCTTAGTCCAGACACCAGAGAGGCCCAACTGCTCTAGGACCAAAGACACTGTGGCAGTGTTGGTGGATGTTAGTAGCACTTATTATCTGGAGCAATAATGACTAAGAAGCTCAGTGACTTGAAACAACAACTGCTTCTTGTTGCATATAGGTCCCTGGTCAGTTCCGCTGGCTGAGTTTGGTCCCACTGACCATTCATAAGTCCAAGTATGGGCCAGCTGTGGTGCTGTAGATTCTGTCTATGCTCTCATGTGTCTACAACTTGGCTGGGCCAGCTGGGGTTACTCAGCTCTATTTCATTTGCTTTCTTTCTCCAACAGCTTGCTCACTCGGTGCAAGCAGGAATCTGAGAGAGAGGTGTCTTAAGGATTAGCTTCAGAATTAGCATATACTCACACACATTGTATTCTGTTGCTCAGAGAATGCAGCAGGTTTGAACGAGACCAGATTCAAAGGATGGTAAAGTAGATTTCATCTGTTTTTAAACTGAATTCTTCATTGGTACATTTTATATACAGTTCACAATTACACTCAACACTGGGGAATTTGTGCCAGTATACGACACACATTAATTCTCATTTTTACCCAAATCCCTACCCACCCACAACCCTCCTCCCCTTATATACATGCTATTTCTTTTTCTTTCCAAATCATGTTTATTCTTTCCCCTCATTAAGTTCCTTACCACATTCCCTTTGAATTTTCCTATTTTACAAAATCTATCATACATTCTAGAACTCATTTATACCTACAGGTTCTCATACCAGAGAAAAGATACAGTATTTACATATCTGGGGCCTATTTATTTCACTTATTAGTGTGTCCTCAAGGTGTATCCATTTGCACATAAATGAATGAAACTTGACATTGTTTATGGCAGAGTAATATTCCATTTTATAAACAAACCACATCTTTATCCAGTCTCCAGTTGATGGGCATCTGGGTTGTTTCCAAGATTGGGCTATCACCAACTGAGTTGTTATGAACATGGATGTACATATGTCTTTACAATATGAATCTTTTAATTCCTTTGGGTATATTCCTAGCTTGGGGATAGAAGGGTCAAGCGGGACCTCTGGTTCTAGTTTTCTGAGGACTTTCCACACTGATCTCCACAATGGTTGTACAAATCTATAATTCCACCAACAGTGCAGAAGGGTTCCTTTCTCCCCACACTCTCCCCAGCATTTATTGCTGGTTAATTTTGCAACAGCAGCCAACGTTGCTGGAAAAACTGGGCTTTAACCTGCCAAAAACTAAAGCTGGACCTGTCTCTTTCACCGTGTACTAAACTAAAATCACAATGGATTCAAGACTTAAACATTAAAACAGAAACAATAAACTTGCTGCAAAACAGGTTAGGTAAAACTCTTAGAGACATTGGTTTAGGCAGAGACTTTATGAACAAAACCTCTATAGCACGAGAACTAGCAGAAAGAATCAACAAATGGGATCTCACCCTCCTAAAAAGCTTCTGCACAGCAAAAGAAACCACTGGCACCGCTAAAAGACAACCAACAACATGGGAAAATATCCTTACTAGCTGTTTGTCAGACAAAGGGCTACTATCTAGAATATATAAACACTTAAACAAATCAGTCTCCCCAAGTTTAAAGACCCAATTCAAAATGGGCATCTGAAATGAACAGACACTTCTGAGAGGCAGAAGTCAAAGCAGCCAAGAAGCATATGAAGAAATGTTCAACATCACTGGTCATTCGAGAGATGCAGATGAAAACAACACTGAGATTTCATCTCACTGCACAAAGAACGGATTTCATCTTTTGACGAAGGGAGCTGGGAAGGGACCATGTGTGCAATTAATCTAGCAAGAGTACAATTGCTTCTTTGAGCATCAACAACCAGAGAAGATACTACAGTGCGGATTAGAGTACGGATGTACGAGGCATGTTCAGTTGACACCTGTGGAAGTCTAAACCACTTGAAAGATGTAAAGATTGTTTTCCTGAAAAGCAGGAGGCAACAGAACCTGATTGTCGATGTTATTTTTACACGCCAGCTGGCAGATCTGCAGATACTGGTGGTGTGAGAAGGTTTCTCACACTCCTAACATGTGTTGTCCCAGAGTTGTGCAGCGCACACAGCTTACTTTGTGCACAGTTCGGAACGTTTGACTATATCCTATGTATGACACGGGAGCATGTATTTCTTTTGGGTAGCTTCCACATAATGTATTCTGACCTATTTTAAAACGTTAGGTCTGCAGTGTGGGTAGCAGGACATTTGATGATTTGTAATAGCCTCTGCAGACTGCCCTCTTTCTCTCAGGCTCTTCTTCCTGGTCAGTGCATTGCAAATTCAAGCACCCTTCCTGAAGCCCGCAGCTTGCTCAGTCCTTAGCGCTGAGCCTATCTGTCCTCTCCTGTCTGGTCTCATTTTCATCTCTTTGCCTCTGTTCCTTTGTGTGAATAAGCAAATAAACCCAGAAAGCAATGTTTAAGAGGGGAAATTCTAAAAACAACCAAACAAACAAAAATCCAGCTGCTACAGTTGAAAACTCATGAATGCTTGAGTGGGAAACTGCTGAGTATAACATCCGTATCAGTAACAGTTTTGGAGGGGAACTTGGCAATATCTATCAACATTTAAAATTTGTGTGCCTTTGATGTGGCAATTCCACTTAGAGACATTTATATTATAGGTAAACTTCCACAAATGTGCAAATGTGTCTTTGGGTACACAGACACATCACTGTATCAACTATAAGAAGTATTAATTTACTACTTGAAAAGACGTGATGATTATTTTCCTGGAGAGCAGGCGGCAACAGAACCTCATTGTCGATATTATTTTTACACGCCAGCTGGTAGACCTGAAAATACTGGTGGTGTAGAAGATTTGCCACACTCCGCTGTAATAATAGGAAGCTGGTAATACATGAATGTCCATCAAGAAAGTATGTTTAAATAAATTAAAGTACTTTCTCATAGATTAGATGACCACATAACCATTGAAAGAATGAGATCAATCCATACATACTGATTTAGAAACATATGGAAGATTCATTGTCAAGTAAATAAAATTCAAGTTACAGAAGAGTATACTATGCTCCTTTTAAGCTTAAAAAAGTAGAAGATGTGTACACTGCTGGGATTCAGAGAACAGTGCCCTAAAACAGGGCACTTTGGTGTGCTGGTTATCTTAAGCTAAAGACGCTGGGAACCAGCAAATACTGTAAGGACTTTTCTCTGAGGTTTTGTTATCCATTTAGAGAGGGAGCCACCAAAGAACACAGTTGCTTCAATCTTATTGGGATTTCATTCACCAAGCAAGATTAAATTCTTATCACAAAGGAGAAAATGAGAATTATAATGTGCCTAGAGCCTAGGAGAACACTGACCCAGATGACTGTTCATTCGTTCGACCCATTCATCTCCCATAAAAATTGTTTCCTACCCCTCCAAAATCTAACCAAT
Source organism: Thryonomys swinderianus (assembly GCA_004025085.1). Taxonomy (NCBI): domain Eukaryota; kingdom Metazoa; phylum Chordata; class Mammalia; order Rodentia; family Thryonomyidae; genus Thryonomys; species Thryonomys swinderianus. The sequence continues at coordinate 66,684 of PVIC010002456.1, forward strand.
CGCCTTAGTCATTTTCAGAGGGTTTTTAAACCTCAACTGTCTGGTCCTTTAAGTTTCATATTTTGTATGAACATTAATACCTTGTATGCTTTTTCTCTTATCTATTAACAGTTTATTCCAGCAGACTCAAAACTAAACCTTCAGAAGGTCAGTTTCAACTTACAAAATCACAATATATGCACCAAGTTTCTCAAGAAGAGCTGCTAGTAATTACTACTATTGTCAAAATTCCTAAAATATACATTTAACATTCTTACTGCCCCCAAAAAGATAAATTGGTGGGGTTTTGGATGTGTTCACTGGCTTTGTTAAATCTTTCTATAATGTATACATAGATCAAAATATCATATTATATTCTATAAATATGCATAACAGTCAATTAAAATTAGTTAGCCTTGGTTTTTAGAAAAGTATTACCTCTACAGAGTTGAGCTAGAGAGTTGCATGCTGGAACTTATTTTCACATGGGAATAATTTGCAATTTTGATTTTAGTATATGTGATGCTGAAGCGAACACTACACTTATGATTTTAAAATATGTAATTAATTCAACAAAGTTGTATAAAGCATACCCTGTGTCCTAAATCATTTGTGTCATTTGACATTTTACATTTTGGAGTCTCTGGATTTCCTGGGCCAGAAGGCCCTTTTTTTTTTTTTTTTTTTTTTTTTTTTTTTTTTTTTTTTTTTTTTTTTTTTTTTTTGAGACAGGGTCTCGCTTTGTAGTTCAGGCTGGCCCTGAGTTCACTATGTAGCCCAGGCAAGCCTGGAACTCAGCAATCCTCCTGTCTCTGCCTCCTGAGTGCTGGGATTACAGGCGTGAGCCACCACCCCCGGCACTGGGGTATGTGGTGGTGATTGCTGGTTGATTGTTGGTGGGCGTGAGTCACCACGCCCAGCATTATGTGTGGTTAACGGGGATCAAACTCAGGACCTTGCTCTTGCGAGGCAGGCGCCGGAACCACTGAGCTAAATCTCCGGCCCAGAAGGCCAATTTTAGTGCCGAGCACATGAGTGTTCGGCAATGGTTTTGTCAGCATCCAAGGTGTTCAGTTAGTAATAATAAGAGTCCTGCCCATAGTTGGAAGAGCAAAGAATTGCAGATGCTGGGTAACTCACAGAACTGGATGGACTGGAGCACTGAGCTGTGGACCAGACTTCAGGAACAACTGCCTGAGTTGTAGAACTGTGATAACAGCTTTCCCCTTATTCCAGACCCACGAACCCACGCAGCCTCTTCCACTCACAGGCCCCACTTTGTGAATTCATCCCAAACCAAGGCGTGCTCAGGTTAATCTGCAGTATGGGATACAAGGCACATGTCTGTTTTCTAGCAGCAATGGAAGTAGGGAAATATGAGAGAAGAAAACTCTAAACAAAACAAACATAAACAAATTGTCCCGGGGAAAATGGAATGGATAATATGAAAAATGCCAAAATGCAGAGGGATAATTTGAAAGATGGGACAATTAGAATTGACAAACGCCTACTTCTAGTTCTACAGGTTCTCCCGCTGGGATCTGACATAGTTAAAGTTATTTTTGTTTCAGGAAGAGACCTATTCTAAAGTTGTTCTTCTGTCTAATTGAAAATGAATAATAGCAGTTGATCATCAATTAAATCTAGGCAATTTTTCTGGCAGAAATAACTACAATTTCAAAGGCCACTTTGTTTCTGTATACTAGGACAGCATTAAAGACTACCACTTAAATAACACTCATTATGTGATTAGATGCCAAGTCAGGGTCACTATGTACAAAAAGTATGATGGTTAATTACACATCCCAATCTAACCGACCTAAGGGTGCCCGGAGAGCTGGGGCAGCATTATTTCTGAGTGTGTCTGTGAGCATTTTTTTCTTATGAACCCATTTTAAAATGAAATCCCTTTTTCTATATAAGGTAGTGATATAACTTCCTGTTTTTGAAGTATGAAATTTTCCACAATCTCTTTTCATAGTTTTCTTTAGCAGCAGCAGGTCAAAGGAGATCTCAAAACCCAGTAATTTCATTATACTTCAACTCACAGGATATAAATAACTCCATTTCTCTGCCAGGCATTTTATTTCTTTACTTGTTCATATATTATAGCTTATGTGTCCTAAATTTTCAATCTCTTATGCAGCATTTGGCGTGTGAGCATTTTTTTCATGAATAGATTCACGTTTGCCCTGTTGACTAAGTACAGATCACCCTTAGCAATATGGGTGGTGTCTCACAATATTCCGAGAGCCTAAAAAGAGCAAAAAGACCGAGGAAGGGCAAAGTCTTGCTGCTTTAGCAGGTGCTTTTGTCCACTCCTGCTGCTGGCCATCCGAGCTCCACTTCTCCAGCCTTTGAGCTCATATTGGAGGCTGTGCTGTGGGTTCCCTGGTTCTCAAGCCATCGAAATAAGACTAAGTCACATTGTCAGCTTTCTTAGTCCTGCACCCTGCAGCCAGGATACCGTGTGAGCCCATTTCCTTCACGGGTCTCTGATATCTGTAGATCCTCCAGGTTGTTTTCTAACTAGTACAAAGAGGAAAGAAAAACTGCTCTAACAAATATTATTGCAACAACTAACTGTACCTCTACTCTGTCCGTGTTCAACAAACATAAACAGAATCAACAGGAGGTATCTATCTGAAGAGATTTATTGCAGAGAGTTAGCTGACGCAAGTATGAGGTCTGTGAACCTGAAATCCACAGATTTACTCTCCTTCCGGTAGTCTGAATTGGTTCTCTCTGCCTAAGGCAGCAGAGGCGGACCTATCGTGTGTGGGCTGCAGCGCGCCGTTTATATCATTGAAACCTCTGAAATGTTCGCCATCACTGGCCTGAGGCCTTTCAGTCTTTTGCACTGTTTCTTTTAAGTGAGTTGCTCATACGTGTCAGTATATCCACACAATAACTTCACAACAGCACCTGCGTTACTGTTTGGCTTACCAGGGGCTGTGTGGTGTAAGCATCACAGGAAGGAGACCCGAATGATACCCAGCAGGAACTAAGAACTCTGAAAACTGGGAATCGATCTTGACTTTGGCGAGTTGGAGCCGGAGACCGTCTGCTTGTCTGTTCGAGTGTCAAGGCGAAGAGATCAACAACTTGGAAGTGGGCGGCAGGATGACCGCATGTCCTGTGTCATCCTGGAACACCACGAGGCGGTCCACCCAAGGATGACCTCATCCTCCGGAGGGTGCGAGTGCCTGGCTCGCTCCTCCCTGCAGATTAGATTTTACAGCTCTGCGAGGATGAATGTTAACTCATTGAAAATGATTCTTATCGGACTGCAGTGCAAATATATTTGGCCCTTTGAAAATAAAAATTATTTTCACTCGTTGAAGGGATAATCCTCAAAGGTTAGAGGTGTGTTTTTTTTATACGAAGATTACTAATCATTAGTTTAGCCATCTTATTTTAGCATTGCTATTTTCTGTGACTATGAATATTTGTCTCAACTCGACTCTGTGAGGCAGTTTATATTCTGTTGGTTCCCTCACAGGTCCTTGACATGCATATTCTATTTATGTGAGGCCTGCTTTTAACATTTGAAAAGGGTGTTTTGACTAAAGGAAAGAAGGGAGGACAGCAGAAGGCTGGATAACTTGGGGACATTTGAGTAGTGCTTATCCTATATAATTTTCGTAAAAACAACAATCTTTATTATTAGTATTCCAGTAGATGAAGAAATATAGACTCATCAAGGTTAAAATTTTTCCCAGAGGGCCGGAGGGTTAGCTCGGTGGTTCCGGCGCCTGCCTCGCAAGTGCAAGGTCCTGAGTTCGATCCCCGGTAACCACATACAATGCTGGGCGTGGAGACACGCCCACCAACAATCAACGCCGCATACCACAATGCTGGACGTGGTGGCTCACGCCTGTAATCCCAGCACTCGGGAGGCAGGGACAGGAGGATTGCTGAGTTCACGGCGGCTTGCCTGGACTACGTAGTGAGCTCAGGGCCAGCCTGAACTACAAAGCGAGACCCTGTCTCAAAAAGCAAAAACAAAAAAAATTTCCCAGAATCATATAAATATTATGTGGCAGATTTAAGATCAGTTGGAGCTTAGAATATCCTACTTCATAGTATGACTATAGGATATAAAAACATGTTACCCCCTAGCATTCATCTTTGGTGTGTTTCTTGAACAGACTAGTCTAAGACTCTGTAGACAAACTATAGCTCTGATTGTGAAATAGGAAGAAAATGATTGAAAGGCAAAAGGAAAAGGTAGGGTGGGAGTAAGTAAAGAAGGTAAAGAAAAAATTTGATGATAAAAAATAAAAGGAAACAAAGTTTATATATGTAAGGGCAGGGGTTGTAGGGGGCCAGGGGAATGGGACAAATGAGAATTAAGATGTGTCATGTACTGGTATGAGTTCTCAGTGTTGATTATGATCATAATGTATGTATAAAATGTACCAATAAAATCAATGTTTCAAAAAGCTATGACTCTGTAAATTCCTTTTGTAAAGGAAGTTTACATCTCTAAAGAAAATACGCATTAATAAAACATCCCTACCAAACAGAGGGCTGCTTTCAGGCTACTTTTATTGTCTGAGAGATTTCTCTCTGCATAAGAATAAAACTTTACTCACCATTCAGTGTTTCTCCTCTCATTTCCCCAACCTGCCACCGCCTCCTCCCACAAGCCCCGGACTCCTGTCCCTCTCTGTACTCAGGATGTCTGTAGGCGCTGAAGTCTGGCCCCTCCTTAGGGCTCACGTTTGTCAGAAGCGCTTCTCTTTGTCCTGGGCAGAGGACTTTCCTAGGCCCAAAGGGGGGTGTCAGAAGGAAAAGCCCTGCCCGCACTGGCTGCTTTCTTCACCGAGAGAGTTAGAGACGGGGATTTCTTTTACAAAGACAGCCTTTCCAAGTGAATCCTGTGTCTGGAGAGGTCTGCAAGTTCTCTGAACAGCCATATTGAAATATGTCAAAGAGATTACTTTGGGGTAGCATATTTTTGGGGCCCGTATGCTCTCAGTTTGAAGCCCAGAGTGGCATATTTGGGACTGTTATTTCTGAGCTCTGCCATCACTGATTCTTCAGGATGTCACGGACACTGGATGTTCACCTTCCTAGACACTAGACCTTGATCAGTTTATGGGTATTACTCCATGGATGCGGCGTCTTAAATGGTGTATAGTTCTTTGCAATGAACTATAACATGAAAAGTAGTGAACTATTCATCACCTTCCTTGTTACAAAAATAGTTTTTCATTACTCAGGCTAAGACTGAATTAGCTTTCTTGGTAGTTTCAATAATTGATGGTGCTTACCAATTTTGCACGCAAATGAAAAAGTTCATATTATTTACATAGATATTGTTTATTTCACCATTTGTAGTTTACTCTTGTCTTTTGGCTGAAATGAATGAAACAGAAATATGTGGCCTAGTTCTAAAGAATTCATGAGGAGGGAAGCAGCTCATTGCACTGTGTTTATTTCACTTTAAAAGAAGATATCCTTTGTAAACTAGCTAAGCAGAGGCAGCCAGCTGCAGAGGTTCCTAAGGACAAAAGATGTAGATTTTAAAAGTTCAGGATTTGATTGACATGATCTAGGAAGTATATCAATGTAGACAGTGTCATTGGAAAGTTTCAAAGTGAATTTCTGAACCATCGAAATAAACTACTGCAATGGCATAAGAAGTAAAGCTGTATTTTTAAAAACAAACAAACCTGAACTTGAAAATAAGGCACTTGTATTTTCCTTGAAAAGGAGTTTAATTACATGGAGAGATGCTTGTTTTAGCAGCTGGTGGCTATTGACTACATGGGGACAATGACAATACATGCAAATGAAGTAAAATCATCGTTTTACACCAAAATAGCAGTAACCTCACCTGAAACTGCTGAGTGAACTAGTATTATTCTGGATGCAGAAGACAAACCTATGCAGGCTCGCTCAGCAGATGGAGCTTTCATATACCGACAGGAAGGGCTCTGTGCAGCTCATAAAGCCTTGTCTGAGAGACTGCAAATGCATATCCCTCCTCCTGACTCTAGGTAGTAGTCATCCCACAGGCTTAGAGCTGTGTGTGTGTGTGTGTGTGTGTGTGTGTGTGTGTGTGTGTGTGTAGAGGTCTGAGGTGCCAGCAATACCAGAGAAAGGCTTACTGACCCATGGCTCAAGCTGACATCTCAGGAACCAGCAGTAGCCAGGGAAGGGGCATGATATGGCTGACTTGCCTGGCATAGATGCTGACTTCAGAACCAAGTACTGAGGCCACAGGGTGCCTTCTAAAGGGAAAGAGCAAATCCTATTCAAATTGCTCTAAAGGGAAGGAAAATGTCCAGAAAGTCAGAAGGCTCTCTTAAAACACACCAAATTACTTTTACATTAGGACAAAGTCACTATTTCCAACGCTTATTCCATGCATCCTATGTGCAAACTTAAGAGCTACCATATTGTTGCCGGACGTGGTGGCTCACGCCTGTCATCCCAGCACTCGGGAGGCAGAGGCAGGAGGATTGCTGAGTTCGCGGCGGCTTGCCTGGGCACCATAGAGAGCTCAGGGCCAGCCTGAACTACAAAGTGAGACCCTGTCTCAAAAGCAAAAAAAAAAAGAGCTACCATATTGTCTTTAAGGACCTACAGGTATAGAAAGGCCTCACTGCTGGTCATGAATATGTATCCACCTTTCTTCCTGGAAGCCTCTCCTGAGCCTTACATTCATAGTGATTAAACTATTACATGCTTCAGCTATGGCTGGATTCATCTCCACTGTGCTGCATTCCTCTGAGAATTGCTTCATTGATTCACTCAACAAACATCTAATGAGTGCCTATTATATGCCAGTTTTGTAGATATAAAAGATATGTAGAGATAAAACCTGGTCCCTGCCTCAGGGGCTATATCAAAACAGGACATCAGTCAAGTAAACAGATTATTACAATCCTCCGCGATACCTGCTATTAGACTACTTTACTTCTCATTAACCTCTAAACTACATCAAAAGCTTTCCCTTTTGCCTGTCTAAAGACCTGATCATCTCATTTACTGACATTTGTATCTTTTCAAACAGGAACTAACTTTCACTCGCAGATATAGATAAGAACTGAATTGCAAGTGCCCCTAAACATTGTGTTTTAAATTAGCACTAAGGCAAAATGACTGCTGTTATATAGTTTCTTGGAAGTAAGGTGACCATATAGTTTATCTTTCAGGCTGGGTTATTTCTATAGCTAAGACAGGTCCCAAGACAGCAGAAGAACAAGTATAATCTAAGACTGTTCTGGGCAAAGTGAGTCAAATAATCATTAGGACAGAGAACAGAAGGCATTTCACAAGAGTTTGGGGGAGGGGAGCATTATAAAAGAGTAAGAAAAAAAGGGGTTCCAAAGAAAATCAGTCTCTGTTTTACATCGTCACAGATGACCACCAGTGGAGCTAGGAAGATATTTGGGACGAAGGACACTGTTTTAGCTTGAATCAACATGCTTGTGAGTCACTGAATAAACGGCCAAGATCGGGATGACTTGGAAGTGACCCTAAGAAGGAAGTGGTGAAAGCTGGGCTTGGGGATCGGCACCTAGAGCCTTGGCTTTTGGAATCTGGTGGGTGGCGGGGTGTGACGGTCTTTGAGGTACTCAGGAATTCAGCTCAGGGAGGTTCCATCCTCAGCCCCCGCTTGTGTTTGTGAATGGAGGGAGAGCGGGAGGATGAAGGCTCTAGGCCTTACAGAAAGAGGCAGCGTCAAGGGGGACTGAACAGGGAAGGGAAAGGAAACTTCACTTGCTTCTCACTTTTGTCTAAGGAGAGAACTCCACAGAAAGATAGGGCTGAGAGCTGTGGCAGTGAAAGGCAGGATGGGAAATTTCGGCAGCAGAAAGAACAGGTGAAGGAGATTTGGCTAGAAACTGTATACCTTTAGGAAAGATGGAATACTCCACTCCCTAGAGTTAAGGTGCCCACGCTCTTCTGTCTAGAAGCAAAATCCTTATAGTTAGTCTTCTCACTATTTCTATGTAAATCAAAGATTTGGTCAGCAGGGAATTCCTTTGAGACCACGATCCTGTGAATTCCTTGTAGATGCTCCGTTCTGAGGAGGAGCAATGAGTTTTTATTCATGAAAATAAAGTATTAGAATCATTCTCTTCATAAAGCAGTTTGCCCAAGTCACATTACAGGCTGTATTAGCAGACCTGGACTAGTCCTTACGGACTTGCTTTCCACACAAACTCGATACTCTATTGAGCCTCAATGTGTGGTCTATGGTTGGCACTTGGTATTTTCAGAAGGTGAATAATTACCCAGGAAAACTCTCTGGTCTCTCTTGAAAATCCACATACTCCCAGGACGCTTGTGTCTCTCTTCCCACTAGCCCCAGTCTAACCTCCAACCCTATGGCTTGCTGTCTGTGTGAAGCGAATTGTGAAGTTCTCTGAGACGTCACCACCAACTGTTCGCCATTTTTGCATGTTGTTCGTTAGGCATGGTCTGTTTTTCTCCAGGTAACCACAGTCACCAAGTTCCCACTCACTGGAAAGGCGAAGTAGCATATTTCATGCGCTTGCTTTTATGAGTCCTTTGGCTCTTCTAGGGTTTTCTCGTTTTAACACAGTTCACAAACCAAAGTGAGCCTTCGTTCATATTTCCCCAGACCACTATTCTAGGAAAAGGATATTGATGGTGATAGCAGAACTCCTTGGGTAACAGTCTTCTGTTCAGAATTCCTGACACCAAGGTACTTAGGAGTTCAACTTCTGTTTAATTTTTGTTCATCAAAGAACCTGCCTGAAGAGTTTGTTCGCAAATCAAATCCCCTGACTCAATGTGTCCAGAAAATAGGACCCAGAATTCTGCAGTGTTAACAAACTTGCCAGCTGATTCTGGAGGATATTCTGAAAAACAAACTTTTAAAAACTTGGGTGTATTGTTTTTTTTTAAGTGATTGCTAATGAAATTAGTCCATGGAGGATTTCAGTCAGGCATTTGTTCATTTCTCTGCTCATTTATTCAAGTATTTATAACACTCTTACTATATGCCTCCTGATTTGATTTTTCCATTTTTCGTGATTTTTCATTTAAATTCCGTTGTCAAATTTCACTTTTCTTGGGAGAGTTGCCAAGGGTGAGGTTCACAAGAGACAGAGTAAAATTGGCTATAAGAGTGGACTCTCCAGCTGCAGGCCAGAAGGTGGGAGGGATGACATCTAGGCCTTGGAAACCATCTGGTAGGAAGCAGATCTGATAACTTGGTCACCTAAAGAACTCGACTGTTTATCTAAATCTCCAGAGGGAGTGATGCCTGGCCCCATAATGTGCTGAAACAATTTCCAGTATTATGAGAGAATGAAGATTTCAACATGTGTGATTCCAAAGCTAAATAAGAGCTTTGTCTGAGTAGCTAGCAGGCTCCTTCTGGCTTTTTTTTTTTTTTTTTTTTTTTTTACTATGGTAGTGTGATGATCAAAGGCTCTTTGTTGTAACTTGAAGATGGTTGTGATACATGTGAAATGATGTTTTGTGATTATTCCGCATGGATCAGCCTCCACGTCCTCAGCACTCTTGAAGTATTTTTGAAGGACACCAATGTCTTCAGCTCAAACTCAAGTTCTAAGTTAGGACTGACCACAAATCAAAGAGTTTAATGTAGGGTTCTTCAAAGAGGCACCAGCCACCCATAGTTAGGAACATGTGTAGATGACAGAGGGAGAAGTGATGGGATTTTATAAAGATTTGATGGAGGACACAGAGAGAGAGAGAAGTCTTCCTGAGAGAAGGTAGATTTTAACCCCAACTCTCCTTCTGACCTGACATTTTAAATAAGATTGTGACTGTTCTCTAAAGACAGCTTGGATAACTCAAACCTGTGTGTAACATGTGTGTGTGAGTGGTGTACATGTTTGTTGAGAGAGGGATTAGTGCAACCTGAGTAAAGTTTGGCGAGTATAAATGGAAAAAGTGTGTTTGTGCGTGTCATAGGTGATATATGAGCAAGTAGTGTCTTTGTCAGTTTTCTGTGGCTATAGTGGATAACTTGAGAGTGAACAATTTATAAAGAATGAAGGTTTATTTGGCTCATGTTTCTGGAGTTTGGGAAATCTAAGAGTATGGTGCCTGCATCCTTTAAGCTCCTGGCTGAGCCCTCACCCTGTGTCATAACATGATGAAAAGGAGAAGGCGGTCACATGGCAATAGAAGTAAGAGAAAACAGAGGAAAGTGAACTTACTTTTACAGCAGAACACTTTTGTAATAACTAACTCCTGCCCATGAGAATTAATTCATTCCCACAAGAATAACATTAATCCCTTCATGAAGGCAGAACCCTCATGACTAAGTCTCTTAAATATCTCACTACTTCTGAGCACTGTTACACTGAAGGTTAAACTTCAACATGAATTTTGGAGGCAATAAACCACAACCAAATTAAGGCATTCCAGCTCCGGTTCTTCATGTCCTTGCTCAAAGCATAATATAGTCAGGCTATTCTAATAGTTCCAGAGTTCTGAAACGGCTCCGGCACCAACTAAAAAGTTCAAAATCCAGAGTTCCACCTGAGATTCAAGGCGTAATTCATCCAAAGTGAAATCTCCTTGAGATCTTAGCCTAGGAAATTAGACAAGTTACCTGCTTCCAAAGTACAGTGCTGGGACAGGGAGAGAGTGGACAGTACCATCGAAAAGGGGGAGAAATAGGCCAGAAGAGAGGGCTAACAGCCCCCAGGCACATCCAAAACCTACCATGGCTTTTCTTTTTTTTTTAATTTTTTTTAATTGAATTCTTTATTGGTACAATTTATATACATCTCAAAATCACATATAACA